>CAJQZM010044055.1:0-22230 GCA_907164665.1 Colias nastes
TTTGTTTGAAATCTTAATACGTTTATTTGCTAAGTGAAATTGATGCCGGGGTACTTGATTTTTTGTATCGAAAGTAAGCCTTTTGTTGTCATTGATACTGATATTTGTCGGATTTATTAAGAAGATATTGGTTAAACAGATAAAAGTTTATAATATACCCGTTCATTGAATATATTATAATAAGTTACTATAGTGGTACTTTTATATTTTAAATACCTGACCTGGCAATCGTTTAAATAGCTGTTTAGTTAGATTATTTTTATTTTATTTTTAGCGCAAATTTGTTAAGTATTTCTTATTTATAAGAATTTCTCCTGACAACAACAAACACAAAAAATAATATTTATTAACGAAGTCTATTCAGCTGTTCAAGCATGATGCCGTGACTGAAGGAAATATTCATACATACCTATATCCAAGATAATTAACTAGAAATGTAGTGATAGATCCAATTAAATTATTTTACTTATTTCTTTTCCTAGCTTCATTCATTTTCAAGTCTTATCTAGTTCAACGCTTTTGTACGTCTGAAGTTAACATTATCGTTGAGTACGTTTAATCCCAGATAAAATATATTTAAATTTTCTTCGTTTAATCATCTCAAACTTAAGATTATACATTTAACAAATAGTTTAGTTAGGCAAGAAGTTTCTTGCTGGCCGATTTGATCAATAAGATTTTGTTAAGGTAAGGTAATATAAGAGTTGATATGTTGATTATTAATTAGATAAAGAGCATTTTAGAATATCAATAGAAATTAGAAAACAGAAGCCATAATCACGTTAAGAAATAATACAACACAATGGTAAAATGAAGTTTCAATGCATAGTTATGCCACTTCACAAAATGCTACGTTGCTACAAATTAATGAAAATCCACGCAAATTCCTCTACCTGCCCCAATGGCCAATAATATCAAATGCATACTCCATACTCCACGGCCCGCGTTATTTGCTATCGAGTTATGATGAAAATGCACAATGTATGCGCGCTCATGCGGTGTATTCGTAATTAATACTCGACCATCGGTAAAGTGTCAGCGTGTGGGCGAAAACAAATACATGAATATTAAAAAGGATATTACTCCTCGTCATTTCGTACGTGTGTCATAAATGCACGTCGTTGTTAGTGAAACTACACGTGGTTCGGGGATTTTGTGAGGTTACGAAATTTTTGCGACTGTGAAAATGGTTAGGATTATGATTTTTTTTAGATATCTAGCAAGAGTATAAACTGCTTTATATCGATAATATTTCAATTAATTAAAAAATACATAGATACATTGTATCGAATATGATTTCCGATAAAGCTCCGTTGATCTGTGAATTTGTCCTGTTAGGGGCCATCCATTAATCACGTGATGTTTTTTTTGGCATTTTTACCCCCCCCCCTCCCCCTTGGTGATACGTGGTGAGGTTTAAGACTACCCCTCCCCCCTCTCCCCTATATCACGTGTATTTTTTCGTACCTGCAAAGAATCTATTATTTATTTATAAAAAATTCTGGTATAAGTATCATCTAATTTTATTATAGAAAATTAAAGACTATAATAAACGTTCAGAGGTAGACAGAAAGGTTGCAGTTTGTTTTTGACTGACATAAAAATAATGAAAGAAATGCGAAAAAGTTTGTTTGTACTAGTACTTACATGAACATTATTTAATGTACAATATTTTCGGACCACGGATTAGCAAGACTTTCTTCAACGCGAGTAACTGGATAAGCATCTTATTAACTAAAGATAAATACATGTAACGCCGCTTTTCGGTTGAGTACCTATCGCGCGCTTGCCGAAAAAATAAGTACACGTGATACTTGACTTTACCCCCCCTCCCCCTGATGATATTTCGTGATTTTTTATGGACCCCTCCCCCCCTTTCGAGCCTCACGTGATTAATGGACAGCCCCTTACCGAATTAACGACATTTTTATAATGTATTTTTTTGTCTAATTACTTATATTCTTATTATTATAAAGTGTATATACATGTATATATTCTACTTTTAAGGTTTAAGAACTATCAAGAACTGTATTCTTAATTTTCCAGAATATTTATAGCATTACGTAGCGCTAACTTGTTAATCAATATGCTATCAATTGATTCGCATACTGATGCGTGTAGTTTTTATGACCTTATTGTTTGAGATATGTATATTTATAACTTGTGTCCGCTGATGATAACGACTATTCAAATAATAAACAATAATTATATTTATACCAATGTTTTAAAAATTCGTAAAATTATTTGAATAAATTCCATGTCATGAGAATAATAAACACAGACCTCGTTACGGATGACTATCTTAAAAATAATAATGTGTGGAATCCTTGACTAAGAAGAATAATACATAAAATGAAAACATCATACAAAATAAGCTATTCATTTATGGTAAAAGAAAAATATACAATGATTATATTATATAAATAGATATGAGCTTATTGGCATAATCCTAAACAAATTCTAAATCTGAGCAAATAAATGCTCAGAAAAAAATGTCTGTATCAAAGTCTGACCGTAGAGTTAGAAACTTCCCCACTACAAGTTTCAACACCAACGCTTTTAATTGAGCGGCTGCTAAAGTAACTTTTATTTACAGTATTTAATTTAATGCTTAAATACATTAACAGAACAAGAACTAAACAGCTCTTAGCTCACACATATTTACGTACAAATTTCTGATTTATTCAATAATTTCATTAGCTACAGTCGTATTAGCCAGAATAATCAAGGACTGGTGTCCATCACACAATTTTATAAGGAATTTCAATGCGTCATAAATGTATAACTTCAATGATACTTAACAAAAACGCAACAAGTCAATCACATTTTAGACAAAAAGTGATTGGAAATTATAAATCGTGACGACCACACAAAAACTCAGCTCGTAAAGTCAACGGGATATATCCTCAGACCCAACCTTCGTGCTATATGACTATAACAATTACACTTTTATTACTCTCAACTTTTAAGATTCCGAGCGGTGTAATTAATCTCTAATACAAAATAGATTAAAAGAACAGGTTGGAAAAATTGTACTGAAAATGTGAAGTTTTTACTAAACGTGATAAACTAAATAAGATGATAACTACAACTTCCAAAAGAAACATTCATTTTAATCAGCAGTACCTATACCAGTAGTAATTTAATAATTTTAAGCATTATTATTTCAAATTAAATAGAATAATTCATAAAATTAGTAAAATTATATAGTTATTGTTATTCACATTTAATTCATTTTGAAGACGAATTAAGATAATATAGAAACAATGTGATTCATAAATAATACATATTTGTATGAATAATACAAATAATAACAAAATATATTTTCCCTCATATTATAATACAAAAATATTACACGCGGTGGCAAATATATTAATCATACAGTTTCGCTCGGGTCACCTTTCGTACAGCGAAGTTCATTTAAATAAAAATACGATAGTTGATGTCACATTGGTTCTTGATAGCGTATATCAATTTGTTAACAATGCTCTGTATTGGCAACAGGATAATAATGGTTGGAATAATAATTAACTGACCCGAGAATATGGGGCCAGTTTCATCGATGTTATTAATCGACAGTTGATTTTTTAAAACGACGCTTAAACCTCTTACTTAGATTACTTTTTATAGATATTGTTAACAGTACTTGGTAACAGTATCATATATTCTGGGAATGTTATGAAACTAATTTGCAATTTGCAAACTTTCATAAGTAGTTGACAACTTTAATGATTAGCCCTAAAGCGTTTACGTTAATAACTTCAAAAACTCCATTAGCGACATGTACTTTCACAAAAATTTCGATCAAATTAATATTAAAGTGTTTAAATTAGATATAAAGGTATTAAATATAGTCACCACACCTCATCATAAAACAAATTTTCAATCAATGACTTTACATTACATGACGTAATTTACATCTAAACCACCGGATAACTAAACCACAGTTTAAGAAAAACGTGGCAGTAACCCGTTTAAATCCCGAATAACACCTGTGGCCGTATCAAACGGGCCGAACCTCTACTCATCACACACGCCGACTCGTATGTTACTGAACCATGAGAACCACAAAAAGAGACTGAACAGTGAATTATGTGTACTGGATGGGAACCGTTTAAACGCTGGTTAGTTGGCTGGTAATTTGTCTTTTAAAGAGTGAAATTAGGACTTTTCATGATTCAGTTTTGTTCCATGATATTAAGATATTTGTATGTTACAAAAAATGTTAATTTTAAAATTTATTACTGTAAGTTTATTATGAGGTATACTAGTATAGTTTTTATGAATAAACCTCACTTTAAATTTGATTAAATTACTACAGCAAACAGCATTACAACTTCAACAAATATATAACGGAAATAAAAAGTACTGCGTGCGAAAATAAATATTCTATAACTATTCACATTTAATCACATCAAATAGAAATCTTAAATGATAACATCCAAAAACCACTGCCACATCCAGTTCTCTACATCTCTATGACCACCAATAATAGCTTTTCCACATTTTATTGATTTGAAATACCTAATCTGCTGATTGATTTCTTTATTGCTGTCGGTATATTGATCCTTTGGATGCTTGTCTAGGCTCTGAGATAATTGCCTCTAATAGACGATGTTCACGCGTGGCTGAAACTTGTTTTGGCACCTAATTTAATCCTATGGGAATGCCCAATAACGAGGTGGTCGTATAACTTACAAATGCTTTTATTGTTCTGATGTTATCGTGATTATTTTAGGTTTGATAAACGTTACTTTTTACGTAGAGTTTTGTATCCTTGATATAGATTTTTAAATACACTTAGGTACTTTATAGTCGTAAAATCGCATGTTAGTTTGATCAAAATAATGTATATGTCTTATATTCGATTTACAGTAAGGGCTTTAGTCGCAACGTTGACCCAAAAGGCTTTTTATTAATATCCGTCGGGATCGAATCTGGAAGAAAACCCAAATATAAGTATTTCCCAACACACTGAAGGGATAATTCACACTGAATAATATCTTAGATATCTATCATTTATATTACAAATAATTCTATAGAAATTAGGCCCTTGGAGTTTTACGGAGCAGATATTTTATTAGGAGTGATATAAATAGCTGAAAAATAAATTATTCAGCACTTAGGACCAATATTTTTGAATAATATTTGGGCAGATTAAACAAAGGGATTACTGTCCCCATTTATGCTGAACTTTGTTCGTTATCTTTGAATAAAATACGTCTATTTTATCCTCAATTTCATGAGATATTCTAAGGGTCTATAAGATAGAAATATTTTACTATGTAAATCCATTAAAAGCTCACTGGAATCTTATGTTGTGATTCTTTGAATTTTTTATTATAATATTATTGGATAAAGGTTGAACGAAGGATATTACGCTCCAGTAAAAATGTCAATACGTTTATAGAATTAAAGTACAAAGTACACACGCCTACACATTACACAAAACACATACTAGAACCCTACTTTATGAAACAATTATTTTTTCTTGATTTAGATCATGTAAATGTGTGTGTATTTATGACATGTTATTATGACACGTAATATTAATAAAGAGTCAATTTTATAAGAATTATTTATTTTCTTAACATAACTAATGACTACTTTTTTAATTAAGCTGTTTTCAGTCTATTTCTAAAAAAACTGTATATATAAATAACTTAATATACCATAATAAAATAACTGCTCAATTTAAATCAGAGCGCAACTTTTACATTAGCATTAATGTAAGAATGGCTTTTTAAATCGTTTGCACAGTTGTGCGCTGTTTTAAGTGTAAAATAATGACGATAATTGTTGCTTCAATTTTACATTTCATTACCGTCAGTTATAAAGGGTAATCTGTGAACGTGTTGTTGCATGTAATGAGGTAAATAACTTTATTCTGATTATAACGAGACAATTAAGACGGCGCAATTTGATTTTACTAATGTCTTATGTTATGATAATAATAGTTTAAATGTTTAATTACACTTGTGTATTTTGTTTATATTTTGCTTTATTATCAGTTTTATATGTATGTTATTGCAGTTGTTGTCCTGCATCGCATATTGTCACACAATATATTTTCCAAAAAATCCATCCCACGCCCCATGTCACATCAAAACGAATATGATAATAATTGATTAGATTAGAATTTGTGCATATAATATTAGGAGTAAAATATTATGTGCATATTTTAGATCAGTCTACATCTTACCGAAATTAACACGTTTTAAAAGCATAGCAGAGAATTGTAGCATAGAATATTGTAGCATAGCATAGAATTGTATACCTATAGCAATAGGTATACAATTCTAGATATAAGACACAAAATCTCCCGTAAAAATTCTTCGAATTAATATCGGGGCAAGCACGTAAACAAAGTAAGAGGAGCGTTTACTCAGCAGCCCTTCGGCTGACCATAAAACGTGTCTGTACGGAACAAAGACATCAATTGGTTCACATTTCATCTCAAATAACACATGTTTACTCACAATTTTGCTCGACATAACCTTTCGTTCAGTCTCAAATACGTATTCAAATCAGACTTTAAAAAAGCGCCTGGAGCCATTCCCAAAAAAGATTTCGCCGTTTATTCCAATCCATAATTTTGAAATGTATGAGTCGTAATTCTTACTCGTAGTATACTTAGTGTGTTAGGGAATATTTCATTCATTCATTAGGAATTTTTATACTGCGCAATAGCTTAGGGACTGCGTGAGATATGAGTATGGCTTGTCCATAATATGTTGTCGTATATTCTGAAGTATCGCAACGGATACCCAAAAAATGCTTTACCATTTTTTTTATTCTTTATCATATCTCTTCAAATGTTTACAGATAAAAAATACTTTGACGACTGGTATATCCTCACTTAGAAATCTAAGAAACGGCCGTACTTAAGGAAAGAAAGTGTTAAATTTAATGGGGAAGTGAGATATTTTATCACGAATCTCCACGGATTTTAACATTCGACCCCTGGGTATCGAATCGTCTAGAACTCGCGTAAATAACCAATTGGATGAGCGTTTCGCTGAGGTCAAGTGACAGTTAGTTTTATATTTCAGCGATATTTCAGGTTTCGTTTTGCAAGCGTTAACTATCTGGAAATTCCAACGTTACACGATGCTTTTGACATATTAATTCGAAAGATTTCAGCACTTTTGTACTCGTATTTCATTTTACAGATCTCGTCGTGAGCTAGCAAGTAAAAGTAAGTAAATATTGTGTAATAAATAAAGTATTTGACTATTATTTGGGAACTTGAGTAATTTGTTATATTATAATAAGTTGTCAATTAGTATGTAAACTAGATCTCATTTAAGTTTTCAATTATCCAAACAATTATTTACAGCTGTTGCCATATACAAAAATAATTGACAGCCAACTTGATAACAGTAATATTTCACACAAATTGAATCATGATCAAACACACAATCAATTAATCACACTACTTAACAAAAGTGTATCATTAATTAATAGCTAATATTAATCGGCATCAACATAAATATCATCGTGGGCCGTATGAAGCACTCCAATGAAATGCTCGGGACCTCCAGGTGTGAGTGCATAAATATACTACAGAGACAACCCGCTGCTATACTCATGCCTGCTGTCATATTAACTGTTACATTAAATTACTGCTACGAAACTGATCGATTTCTTTTACTTATTACCCTAGCACATTACATTCAAATCTAAACCTTAACATAAATACTTACAGTTCATATTAGACAAACGAGTTTGAACATAATATGACGTTCATAATGTATTCATCGAAGTACCGAACCTCGCACATTGATTTGGACTCATTCGAAAAGATACCTTTTTTGTTCGTTTGTTTGTTTTAATAATATTTTATCCGGTGTGATGGAACGCAGGCATTTGTCAGGTTTGTGAAATATAGCCTTCGTTCAGTGGAAGCTGGGCTAATTAATTAGTAAGATGGAAAGACTTTGTACATCGGTACTGTGAACTGTCTCTTGGAGCTAAAGCGATTTGCAATAAATAAATGCCCTCCTAGCGATTTAAATGGCTGTAATAAACTTTTACAATCAGCATTAATTGTGTTCTAAATATAAAGGTTATAATGGGCGGTATTGCGAAATGTAGGTGGGTACAACGTCATACGGAATAGAAATAAATTTATAAGAAATTAAATTACTTCTATATATTTAAAGTAGCATAGTTAATACTAGAGAATAAAGGGATTTGCGTACATTTTGTTTTCAACTCTACATAAAAGCTTGAATGCCTAGCTGAGCCTAGGCTAACCGTCTACTTAAATATCTAAATTAAATTATTGAAAATTCTATTCTTATACCATTATTGTATCATAAGTACGTTTTCTTACGCACACGTATTCTTACGCAGTATTATAATATTATCTGTGCTTTTACATAACATACATAGTACAGTATCATATCGCTACTACCTACCAGAGCTAGAAATATGGTATTACCTGGTATTATATTCCTGAAGCACAGAATAAACAAAACATCCATCATCATGATGGAAAGCTAAGACGTTGAAAATAGATAGGTGTAAACACATTTTACATATTCCTTAATCATATTTACTGAAAACTAATTTAATGTACATAATAATGTAATTACTTCGTTCGTGTAGCAACGCTTGGAACTTAAGTTCGTGTGATTAATTTCATAACACTTTTTGTTAATTTCAAAAATAATTCTTCAATACTTATTAGTCGTAAAAAGATAGAATGGCCAGTATCTAAGGATTATGACGTCATTTAGCTTCTGCTTTTATTATCTAAAGTCTAGGGGTTAGTATTTGCCTAAGACCAATTTCATGGTACGGTTCAAAGGTTATTGAATTGAATCCAAACTGGTCTGAGACTGAAATTAATAAAACGTATTTTATTTGCCATACAATACCCGGTGCCATTGTAGCATAAGCCCACAGAATACGTGAATGTTTTCTCATTTTTCATAATTAATTTCTTATTTTCATAAAAATACGAAATTCTGTTCCACCTCTCAACATAATAGGTGATATATTTAGCAACATCGCCATGCAACATTACCATGAGAAGGTATGTATAACATAAGTCAACCTTTACACAACATAAAGTGTGTAAGAGATTAATGTTCTAAAGATGGGCATATAAGCGCTTTTTTACGTGTAGTATCGTATGCGTATTGCGATTTATCATATTTCTTACATGTCATCTAGTCCCGTGTCGAATACGTTTCGGCGTCGGTTCGTTGATATCTAACAACTTGTAATGGTCTCATTTAATGTATTAACCCTAGTGTCGCTTGTTACTCTAATGGGAAATGTGCAAGTCACTAAACGCTAGTCGGGTCGACCTTTCGAGCGACGATAAACTGTGCTTTCGTATAGACTATGCATGGTGCATGGAATGTCGTAGGTCATTGGATGTTTTTCTAATATGTAACTATAATTTTTGAAAACCATGATTGTATCTCTGTGAAGTCTGTATTATGCAAACATTTAGACGTGTAGCATTAAAATATTAATTCAGTTTTAAGAATTTGCAACTGAAAGAAAATCTATCGTTCATATTGATTATTGTGCTGTATCATCACTACATAGTATAAAACAAAGTCGCTTTCTCTGTCCCTATGTCCCTATGTCCCTTTGTATGCTTAAATCTTTAAAACTACGCAACGGATTTTGATGCGGTTTTTTTAATAGATAGAGTGATTCAAGAAGAAGGTTTTAGTATATAATTTATTAGGTTTTAGACAAAGCGGGCGAAGCCGCGGGCGGTAAGCTAGTGTTTATTAAATCAAACTGTTCATAAGCATGTAAACAATCTTAGAAAGAAATTGTTAAAAATAACTATTTCGACACATCAAAGATATGCTAATAATAATGTTCTATATAATATACACGTTTGTATTATATACCTATTTAATAAGTATAAACGCCTCTCAAATCCAATGAATTGTCAAAAGTCAAAAAGTGAAGCGCCGAGAGTATTATAGGACAATCGGCCCATATTATGATCACACTTGTGAGATATGGTACAGCCGTCGGCACCTCTGAACTTGAAACTTCGCTGTGGGCGTTAAACGCTCCGCAAAGCGCGCCCTACTAACTAATTAGGTAACTATTTAGAGAATTCACTGGCTTTTTGGTGCTTGTTTGATTATGTATTTAAGAGCATCGTGTAAATTTCAGGAAATCAATTTTGGTAAATTTATAAAGTAACGTCTTAGATTGCGGTGTTCATTGTGAGTTAATGTGTAAGTATGTAAGTAAGTAATTTATTGAGTATAAAATATGTACCTACTTTAAATCAAGTAGAGTTTTCATATAATGGTGAATTTATTTCTTACATGCTTGTTTCAGAAACTAATCCTACTAAGATTCAGTGGTTCAAAAATTATGAAGGTACAATGTTATAAAGCTGATTATGATAAATAATTAGTAATTACTATTAAAAATATAATAAAAAATCTGCAAGCGTTTTACGTGAACACAGCAATATGAAATAATTCAACATTGTAACAAATACGATAAACTCATACGAAACAGACGAGGTTCTCTTTGAAAAGTTCCAACAATGTACAGAAAGATAAACAGGCCTGACCATGGCTAGAAACCGTTTCAACTCTCTAATAAAACAAACCTTTCAGGCTTTAAATAGAGCTGAATATTAAAATGTTGTTTAATTTTTTTCAACTCCGAGCAATGTATGAAAAAAAAATTATTACGCATGTATTACCCACGTTTTACTTTTCACTATGAGAATTTATAATTTTGAATAAGTACTATTTAATAGGTAGTATATTACGGACTTTAATAATAATGAATAGTTTTTAACCATAAAAGTATTACTGAGATTATTTTTATATTGTAGAGTCGATCTTTTTTATTTATTGCGTATTGGAAATTTGATTTGAACTTTGTAGAGAATAGCTGTTGGAATTTATTTAAATTAAATGTTGAAATATTATTGCTATATTTTTATATTATGGTACCTTTACAGTACAAAAATAATGACATTAATTTAATCCATAAAAACGTCTCATTATATTATTTTATCTATGCATAATATAAAATTTGAGCATAGTACCAAGGAATATTCTAAAACAATAAATAATGTTGCAATAATTCCAGCAATCAAAGTACATAAAATATGTATTAAAAACACGGCTCTACATAAGTATCATCATCCTACCAATAGATGGCGCTAGTAGCACTCTTGTGCTAGCTTGCTAATGTATTCTCTAAGTTAAGATCACAGTCGGTATTTTATATGACAAAATCATAATAGCCATTGTACATATACATACGCAAACATAATATGCACAGCGTTCTTGACACAAACAAGTGGATATTTAGCCTGGCGATAACTTTTATCGACGTATTGTTGTACGGAGTTTTGCGAACTGTGCATCGTAACTCGAAAAACCCTTTGCAAATTTGTTTCACCTACTCACCGCTTAGGTGTTAGGGGCAATGATAGACCACCTGGATATACGTTCCTGAAATTTAAAAGTGTAGTACCTACCTACTTTCTACTAATATTATAAATGCGAAAGTTTGTGAGGATGGATGTATGTGTATGTATATGTTTGTTACTCTTTCACGCAAATACTACTGAACCGATTCAAATGAAATTTAGCACATATATAGAGGGTAACTTGGATTAACACATAGGATTTATCCCGGAAATCCCACGGGAACGGGAACTATGCGGGATTTTCTTTGTAAACGCAGGCGAAGCCGCGGGCGGAATGCTAGTCCTTCATAAGAGTCTTAGAATATTGGCATTTTTCTAATATAGTAATTCGATATTATCATTCTAATGGTATTTAGTTCACAATATAATTGATTGTCTCCTAACTAAATTATTCAGTAAAATCATATTTCCAAAGAATTTTTAAATTGAAATCTTCGATATGAGAAATTGTTATTGCTATATTAACTGCCAGGAAAATCCCAACTATGTACTATTAATGAAAAATATTTTATAAAAAAAAATTAAATCTGATAGGTAGATACTAAATTAATCCATACTAATATTATAAATGCGAAAGTAACTCTGTCTGTCTGTCTGTTACTCAATCACGCCTAAACTGCTGAACCAATTTTCATGAAATTTGGTATGGAGATATTTTGATACCCGAGAAAGGACATAGGCTACTTTTTATCCCGGGAAAATGACGCAATCCCGGAAATCCCACGGGAACGGGAACTATGCGGGTTTTTCTTTGACTGCGCGGGCGAAGCCGCGGGCGGAAAGCTAGTATTAAATATATTTTCATAAACTCCTAGATACAGCTCTCATATTTTTTTTTTTTCTATAACGTTAAAACATGTAGGATGTTCTCCAGATACAAATTAATTAACAGTTCTTGGAACATGAGCGCTCGTCTAGGTCAAACATACACAATACATTTCAAATAATTATGTTTTACATTATGTTTGCGACTCGATAAATTAATTAATAAAACTGATAATAAATCGGTTCCTATTTTAATTCTGCAATACTAATAATAATACAAAATGTTTATAAAATTGCCTACATAATGTTTAATTTTTGATCTCGTTTATTTTACACTATATAACATATGAGTTTACTATTAAAATTAATAATGTATTCATTAGTACTCCTGTAAATACTACACATTAGAGTAAAGTTAATATATACATTGTGGTAAAGAGCTTGGTTCTCAAATTTAATCAAAAACACTCTACAAAATTATATTAAAGAGCTCACAAATATTGTTATATTGATGCGTAATAAAATTTCCGGAGTTGTTAACACAAATGTTGCCAAAGGAACGAAATATGTTCAGATGGATTCACATCACGTGTAACTTTCGATACAATATATTATTTTTATAAACTTGGTGTATAATTTTGTCGTTTATTTAAAATTCAGAAGTATGTTTTGTTGTTTTAGTTCATAAAAAAACTTCAATACTTATTATAATGTGTATTATTTTGTAAATAAATAAATATTAAAAATGAGAGAGGTATGTTTAAAAATATAGTAGTTAGTCACTTTCATAGTCTGGCAGAAGTTGACCAACTTATAATTAGAACTCTAAAGCCTAAAAAAGATATTTTAAACCAAATAACGTAAAAACTCGCAAGTTAGATTCGCATTATAATTACATTGCCCTTATTACCCATTTTAAATTAAAACCTAATTAAGTTTTTAGAACACGTCATAACTTTTCCGTTCTAAAAGAGATACTTTTAATAGCAATTATAAATGAGAAAAATCTTGCAATTGTTCACAATTAAATGTTTTGATCGATATGCACTACTTGACTAGAATACTTGAAATTATGTTTTTAAAAGCATTCTTGCGGCGAGTCAAATTGCGCCCTCAACCGTGGCAATCAAATGGAAAAAGCACATTTTTATAAAAGTGGAAACAATTCAAATGAATTATTTCCCACGGTACAGATGGATTGATGAAGATGTTACTCTCATTTTGGTGAAGAGGGTTAGAGCGACTTGAGTTAACCTAAATAAAGATAAATATTACCTACGTATTCTGTATTGTCTGAAATATAACCCTCTTTATTTATTATTGTAAAACATTTTCATATATCTAATTTTACCATCTTTTACTGTATTATAAAGTAACAGTTTAAAAATAATATTTACCAATTCAAAAATTATACTACAGTTGTGGTTATAGTTAATTCAATTTAAATCGTAGGAAATGTCTGACGATTAATGACGTGATTTACCTAGTTTAAGTTGATGTAGTTGGTTTATTACTTCAGTAGATTTAAGCATAATGAAAACATTATACTAGTAATATTTTATTGGAGTTCATAAAATGTAATTTGTGAGTTTATACTTTTAGTATCTATTTGGATATCAATTTGAGGTAAATAGCATATATTAACTTACATTTAGCCTATTTTATTTTTCTAAGGTAACGTACAAATGTCTAAGCTCTGGATGTTTACATACAAAAGGAATTTAATACTAATATAACTTAAATGTTTCAGCCCGAAACTACGCTCGCATGATGTACAAATATTATAGTATTAATATTATCACTATCTTCAAACGAAATTTCGGCTTCATCCGTTGATGTCATGATGAGATGCTTTTATAATAAGTAGAGTTATTTGAAGGAAGGTTGATAATAACAATTATCTATTTAAATTTAAAGCCAAAATATTTATAACACTATTAAGTTAGAAATAAGACTTATAGTAGGGGAGCCCAGGATGCTAAATGTGGATTTACTCGAGCGTCACGGGAACCTATTAGAATTGGTAGATTAGACCATAGCGAGAAAAAAAAGGTCCTATAATGTTTTCACTTTTAGCGGTGGGGAAGGGTTTTTTGATTTTTTTTAATTTAAAAAAGAAAAAAATTGGCTTGGAAATACTCATGCGCGTTAGATATTGATATTTTGCATGCTCCAGGACGTCACTGAAAAAAAGTATACGTTAATCTGACGATTTAAGTGGCGATTTAATCGCTATGAAGAAAGGGTAAAAAATTAAAGTAATATTATTCGAGCGCGTCAGATTAATATATGGGAGGGTTAATTACAATATAAGAAGTCCCCATTTCGCTAATCTGACGATTCGAGCTCAACCTTAGGGAATTATGGATTATTCAAATTTTCCAGCGGGGCCCCTGAGCGCACCCACCAACCATAACTGCTCATATTGACTAGAGGTACTAATGAATAGCTAAGGTACCGTCCCTTATAGTAATCTGACGCGCTCGAGTAAATCCCAAAATCCCCTCTTGGGCTCCCCTACTAGTGACTCTTGGATATGTTAACCTTTTACAAAAACTGTAGAGTATTACTATATTATAGTATGAACTAATTTCTAGGAACAAAGTTAAACAAAAATTTAATTACCTACACGTAATATTTATGAACCTAATGTTATTGTTCTATAACTAAATTGAATTTCAATTGGAGTATCTTTGATTAAAAGTTCGTTGGCTTGGAAATACAATAAACCGATATTACGATATACTGAAATTGGATGACTTGGGATTATTTAATATTGTACCCATTCAAATGAATAATACGCCAAAACTTCTCGATTAAATTTATATTATCTATGATTATTTCAAATATTCCTAACCTTTGAATTGTCTGTCTCATAATTAATTGACGTGTAGGTATATCTCTTAAACTGTAAGCAGATAATTCGATTTAATTTTATTCTCAATCAGATCATTATAATTGGTATGTGACAGACTTCATAGTAGGTACTTGTACCTAGAGTAATTTTTTTTAATGTTCACGTAGGTACATACTGTCATGCACTTTTACTACCCATGTTAAAAGTAACGATGTATTGAATTGCTACTTCATCAGTAACTGAACCTATATCCTAGATTTGTGTCTAATTAGGAACACACGTTAAAAAGAAGAAAACATTGCGCATTTTAAATTTATCAACTATCAATACCTTCTTAAAATTTCTCTAAACTTATAGTGAACCTGATCAAAATTATAATCACGTAGAAGATTAAAGGTGATGCGTGAAAATAATTTCATGGCACCCAAAATATAATATATAACACTTTTGACAGACTTCTGATTAATCAAACGGGAACAGCTGCTGAAAATAAGTTTTAAAAATCATAAAAAATGTCTAATATCTACTCAAATAGAACTTTTCATTCAACATCATAACAATAGTGCTTCCTTCATTGGCGTACTGACGGTTGATTATGTATGGTCAGAAGAAAAATATTTGTTGTAGAAATTATTTCATGCTTGCAAATTATTATAAATTTAAAATATTACTAATATTCCAGCTTACAATTGAACTCATAATATATTACAAATCAAGCGAGATAGATGCAAACGATTTTTTAAATAAAATTAATTTCCCAGTTGCTTTTCCTATACCCAGTTAAAAACTAAATTGCCATTCGACAATCAAAGCTATATATACTTTTTACGTTCATTTTACAGCGAAACTTTTCATTTGCGTTCCACGTAGCTTAGTCAATTTTACCGAAACTTGTTTATTTGCTGTCCGTACACACACGAGGCGCAACTAGTTAATTTCCTTTGTGACAAAGGCCAGCGCGGCGGGATGTGTGCGTGAAAATCGCAATGCGTCACGGTGTTCCTAACTTTTCGGTGCAGCCGGCCCTGGCTGATAGTTGTTGGAGTATGGTATAGTAACCCAGATTTATAGTGAACATTTTTGTATTTCAGTTCTTCTGGGCCATAAATTAATATCATATGAGAATTATTTAATGTCCAAAAGTAAAACTCTTTTTCACTGAAGGGTATTCTTTTAAAATCCTTGGAGGCACAAAGAAAATCAGTGTTGTATATCCCACTTAATTATCAAAAAGTTATCATTCTTGAATGTTAAATGCAATTAATTACATTCCAATCAAGGCTAACAACATTACAAATTCTTCTTGTAGAAACAATATACACTAAAGTACGGCTGCTGGTATTATTACCCATATTCTAGTTTATTATATTTCTATTAACCTGCGCAGAAATAATACGCATCGAATGTCAAATTAAAAAATTACATAGTTTTTTTATAAAGTTTATTCCATAAAACGCAACCACGGCCGTGCCACCGCGCCATCGCGTCTACGCAGGCTATCACTGACGTTATTAAACCTGACGTTATTAAACGTGACGTTCTCAGAACACAATTAAATGCGACACAAACTATTTCCGGTAAACCGAAACAAATTATAATTACTCCTTCGCTGCTTACACACCCCCTTTGATGTTTTTATTTAAAATCCCTGTTACGGCCAACTTAAAACAAATAGAACGAATGATTATATGTGTGCGTTAAAGCGATTGGCCACGGTGATAGCTCTCATTTCGCCGATTTGTTGCCATGTGTGGTCTCAAATATTGTTTGTTTAGTGATCGGACAGCGGACAATATTTTGACAGGTTTTAGATATAAATGGTACCTACGTCCAAATTGGTTAATTGTTTAAATGCCTACGTTTTATGATTCGATTTTGCATGCGTGTCAAGGCTCTATTAGGTCCTACGCGATATAAGGATATACGTGTACATATCTACAAAAATTCACTATTGTTAATAACATTAGCTTCTTGTAACACGACATAATAAACCGTGTTTCCATTTCAATTATATTTATCTTGATCATTATCAAGAGCAAATAAAATAAACGTATTCCAAATAGTTTCGTCTACTTAAAGTATTCCAAAGAAAATTTTAGATTTAAAAAACATTATCTTCTCCAACTTCTCAACGTATTTTGAAAACTTTATTAAAATAATGTAATTTGACATAAATTAAGATACCTACATTAATTTAAATGTTATTAAAATCAATTACGAAACCAAACCAATTAAACTTATAGCACACCCCGGACACTCCATACAAAATTATCGTTTTGACAGTCACACTGTAGAGACTGCAAATGTGTGTGTTAACGCTTTATGGTTGGCACATTTTTGACTAGCGTAAAAAAAAAATTCGCGTTTTTCTGATGAAATACATCCGTAAACAGCACAATATCTAACCATTTTCTACGAAAAACGATAATCACAAATCCAAAATAATAAAATTACTTTAAGTCAATTTGATTAATGTTGTCAATCTTCGTTGCGTATCGTCCCTGTAGAAAAATATGGACCATTTTTAGACTGATCGTGCGGGGTGAGGTAAGTGTTTAATTTTGGCGGGAGGCGGAGAGTGTCCGTTCTGTAGCGTTTAGCTACTATTATGTATTCTGTGCTTATAGGTAGTATAAATTTAGCTTCCAAACATGTTTATTTTCATATGCAGTATCACGCCTAAATGGATAGCTGATATGTAGTAATGAGTTAATTAACACTTGGATAATTTTCACTCGTGTCTGAATACAGACGGTAGTGACGGTACAGTCTCGCGCAGATGTCACATCCGTCGGACCCACGTGAAAATCGATTTTCCACGCTATGCCAGCTGGATCGAGCGACCACTATAAGACGCTTAGAACGATAAACAATACACGCAAAACACACCTTAAGTATAAAGATCTAAAGGTCACAATTGCGTAGGCATATTTATTGGTTGTAATGTTAACTTTGTTTTCACGATATGTACTATGAACATCAAAAGTTCCTTTGTTGATATTTTTAATGTTTCGCACATTGTTGGCGGGCGACGGACCTACCGCGTTTGATCCGATTGTCGTCATTATTTATGATTATTAGAATAGCGTGCCGATTGCGAATAATTAAATTTTACGTTCAATTCTTTATAAAATTAATGATAGTTATAATTGTTGTCGGAGTTATTTACTGTAGGAAGACGTTTGATTGAATATTAATAATGTTTTTTTTTTTCATTAAAACATTTGTTTATAATACGTATAGATATTAAATTTTATTCGAGTTCCTATATATTAAACACCTTCTGGTAATTCTTATTACTTTTAGTCATTTTGTTTTTGCACAATTTTTAGGTTTTCTTGTTCATGAAAACGACATGAACAAGAAAACCTCAAAATTGTGCAAAAACAAAATGACATACATTCTTCTAACTTAGCTTAATTAAGCATCAGTGTAACTCGGACGTGAGATTTTTACACTGTTACAAAAATATTATGAACCTCCCGTAGGAGTAAATGTCATACTGACGTGTATAACACGTGTGACATCAAACCAGAACCACCCAACAGATCCATTTGATCAATTAAAATGTTGTTTTTTTAATCTGTTTGACGTTTCCCCTAACCGAAAATATTCTCGCAGTTTCATCAACAAAATAGCAATACTATTTGCGCATACCACTTCCTACGCAAACAATATAATAACAATAAGCTAATGAATCCATTTCAGCGAATAAAATCTTTTTTGAACCAAATCTCTTCATATCGTTTCGCGCAAACGAAGGCTTTGCTTTATTTATAGCCTACAACTTTGTTGGAAAATCTATTATGCCTCAGGCCAACTTTGTATTACAAATGACACTAAACGAGGCACTTATACATTGCATTGTTTTAACGAAATTTATTATGGATAAAGTTTCAGATTGTATAATCCATTAAAATCTTAAACAAGAGATCAATGTTAAGCAGTTTATACACGAAATTATTCAGCTATTAATAAGTTGTAACTTGTGAATACACAAAATGATGAAAATATGTATTACATATTATTTAATTACATAAAATTCATTTACTCAAAGAGACGTTGATTATACTGTCTCAACATCTTTGGAAAGTGGTAGATATATAAAACACTTATTCGTAATATCTATGTTCTAATTAAATAATATTATACATTAATTACAAGGACAATGCTATAAAATATTAAGCTATTGCATAGCTTCTATCGCGGGCCTTGAGCGCGGGGACCGAATCGAGAAATTCCGTAACGAAAAAACCTCACGCTCCCCACTCCGACGGGCTCGGAGGTGTGGCTTGAAGGCATGCTATGCAATAGCTTTACCGTGGCAGTCCTCGAGTGCCACACGTCTTTTTATTATTAAAATTGTACCTGCTTGCAAATTGATTACAGTTAATAGCTGTATACATATCATATACCTAATAAAGATAGATATTAAAATGAATCATTACGATTAATCTCCAACTTCAATCTGAGATCAAAAGAATTTTAATTAAAATTCAATATTCTTCAAACGCAAAAAGAAAAAGAAGCGTAATACCAGGTATCAGAAAACCTTTCCGCTACTTGATTGACGACTCAACAATACATCCTGCGCTTCAAAACTCAAAAAGACTGATTACAAACGCTCGAACGTCTCAGAAACGTCAAGCTTTGATTGGTGATTCCCATGTGTAAAACTAGTAGTCTTTCAAAGGCTTTTTACAATAATGAGTTGCAAGATCCATCAGTGTCCGTACGCCGTACTGCGTGCAAGGTCAGTCGAAACAATTGTTATGGAAAGAATCGAGCGTCCGTCCACGTGTGAAGTGTAAGTGGCGATTAAGGCGCATCTATCGATTAAACATAGTTAGAATTAGTTCGATATAATTAGGCATATGACACGAATTCGTCGTACCTAATGGAACGAACGAAGCATAGAATTGTGATATGCCGGTGTATCATATGCGTGTCGGTGATATTGTATGAGCGATGTGACCGCTCAATCGAGCCACACTGCGGCTAAATACCTGCATCTAATCACCATTTGTACACTCATTTTTAACACTTAATTTTACACGTATCTTAGCATTCAATGTCGGATTTCACGGGCGGTACTTGGCTCAATGGATTTCATTGAATATTAGCAACGTACTTAATATTATATATGTAAATATTTTTGTTTGCACTTCTATGGATGCTAGTTGATTTTCTTTTTTTATAATTTGAATTTATAATTATTGTTGTATAAGAAAGTGTATATATATAGTACTAGCCGTTTTCGAAAAAGCTATTTATTCACATTAGGACTGTCTAGGTAAGTACAAAATAAACATACGTAGGCAACTAAAGGCTTTCTAAATCATACAGTACAATAATAGCTGTAAGCCTCTTATGAAGAATATTGGAGATATTTTTCCCTGAAATCCTTACGGAGCTTATAGTTTCTGCTTTATTGTATTGTGAACAATATTTTATTTCACTTTACAATATTACATTTACATAGTTCAATATAAACATAGTTTTAGGTAACCGTATGTAGGTTTGTGTACGTTGTTAAAGTTTATATAAAGTACCAAACCCACGTTCGAAAATATTTTATTTCTATACTAAATGAAAGCTGAATGTAGCTTTATAGCATTAACCTAAATTTGCCTCTAAATAAACTAATCAACGGCCTAACCAGTAATTTATACATAGACTATCTACGCGTAAATATTAACCAAACGATAGAAGCGCAGATGCAGTAACTGTGACATTGAATAATTACAAAATAGTTTCATTCTATCCCCCAACTTTCCCAACTAGGCGTAACTGAACCGCGTCACTACTAACCCCACGGAATATTCACCCCACACAAATAAATTGTGAAAAATAAATACACAGCCGCCATAACTGCCCTGATTATTTGATCCCCCGTTAGTCGCCATTTTGTTACATATTTTAAATGCGTTTTTTGATTTATGATCCAACATTTATCATTACTTTGGTATTATATTTTTAGTGTATACTTTGTTGACAATTGCAGTTGTATTCTGCAAATATTTAAGGGGGATAAAAGAAAAATGGCGAATTATTTGTAAGTACCTATAGCTCTGTTCAATGCAGTCTGCAAAATATACAAAATATGAACAAAAAAAATCTTATATTTTATGAACAATGTTCCTGCATTTTATTTTCTGAATAAAATACAAATTATATTGAAGCTGAATGGCCTTCCTATTCTATCAGGCATCCTCGGCTAATTGAAGCAGTATAATATAATTAATTAATTAAAAATTAACGTTTCGTAATTGCTCTAAAGTCTGCGCTTTAAGTATTTACCATTTAACTTTAAAAGATGAAATATAATTAAATTATGATTACAAACAACGGCGATTACTTAGTGATTCATATTTATCGATCTAGAAATATAAAAACATACCGAATTAAAAAAATGCTTACTTAGGCTCATTGCCCAACTTGCATAAATTCATTGGTCAACTTAATTATTTTATCAAACTATATAAAACTAATGGGAAAATCTTAAATTATTAAGATATTATTCCCTTTGATCTAAATTTTTTTTAATATACCTACCTCATATTATAAAAAACAGTCACGAGCACATCTGATAATACACACATAATATTATGAATACACAATATAAATATTGTGCTATATATATTATATTTCATACCCAGTATTGACTAAGTATACTAGCCGAAACATATAACTATAAATTCTTTATCACCAATATCATTTCAGACGAATCACGGAACCCAAATCTCATAAGAATGGAATATTGTTATATAGAACGACTATTCAACTTATCTCATTATTCTTCAAATCATTTTTCGCCCAAATCTAGTAAGATTTTTTCGACAGGAATAAAATATTCCATGTAAACGAAAACTACTTAACCGTTTATTTTATTTGATTTTTTATATTGATTGATGACAATTAATAATATGTATAGCTAATACACTTACTTAAACGTTTATGTATATGATTTATTTTGTTAAAAATAACTTATAACAAAAGTAACCTCTATTCGTAATCGAAGCACACCTATTCATAGCAATCGAAGCATTATCTATTTCAATTTTCAAATCACATATTTTGTCTAATTCTACACTATAGATATGATATATAAATATTATAACGGTATTTATAATATAACGATAAACATTTTATAACATTAACA
>CAJQZM010044058.1:0-21737 GCA_907164665.1 Colias nastes
TTTGTTTGAAATCTTAATACGTTTATTTGCTAAGTGAAATTGATGCCAGGGTACTTGATTTTTTGTATCGAAAGTAAGCCTTTTGTTGTCATTGATACTGATATTTGTCGGATTTATTAAGAAGATATTGGTTAAACAGATAAAAGTTTATAATATACCCGTTCATTGAATATATTATAATAAGTTACTATAGTGGTACTTTTATATTTTAAATACCTGACCTGGCAATCGTTTAAATAGCTGTTTAGTTAGATTATTTTTGTTTTATTTTTAGCGCAAATTTGTTAAGTATTTCTTATTTATAAGAATTTCTCCTGACAACAACAAACACAAAAAATAATATTTATTAACGAAGTCTATTCAGCTGTTCAAGCATGATGCCGTGACTGAAGGAAATATTCATACATACCTATATCCAAGATAATTAACTAGAAATGTAGTGATAGATCCAATTAAATTATTTTACTTATTTCTTTTCCTAGCTTCATTCATTTTCAAGTCTTATCTAGTTCAACGCTTTTGTACGTCTGAAGTTAACATTATCGTTGAGTACGTTTAATCCCAGATAAAATATATTTAAATTTTCTTCGTTTAATCATCTCAAACTTAAGATTATACATTTAACAAATAGTTTAGTTAGGCAAGAAGTTTCTTGCTGGCCGATTTGATCAATAAGATTTTGTTAAGGTAAGGTAATATAAGAGTTGATATGTTGATTATTAATTAGATAAAGAGCATTTTAGAATATCAATAGAAATTAGAAAACAGAAGCCATAATCACGTTAAGAAATAATACAACACAATGGTAAAATGAAGTTTCAATGCATAGTTATGCCACTTCACAAAATGCTACGTTGCTACAAATTAATGAAAATCCACGCAAATTCCTCTACCTGCCCCAATGGCCAATAATATCAAATGCATACTCCATACTCCACGGCCCGCGTTATTTGCTATCGAGTTATGATGAAAATGCACAATGTATGCGCGCTCATGCGGTGTATTCGTAATTAATACTCGACCATCGGTAAAGTGTCAGCGTGTGGGCGAAAACAAATACATGAATATTAAAAAGGATATTACTCCTCGTCATTTCGTACGTGTGTCATAAATGCACGTCGTTGTTAGTGAAACTACACGTGGTTCGGGGATTTTGTGAGGTTACGAAATTTTTGCGACTGTGAAAATGGTAAGGATTATGATTTTTTTTAGATATCTAGCAAGAGTATAAACTGCTTTATATCGATAATATTTCAATTAATTAAAAAATACATAGATACATTGTATCGAATATGATTTCCGATAAAGCTCCGTTGATCTGTGAATTTGTCCTGTTAGGGGCCATCCATTAATCACGTGATGTTTTTTTTGGCATTTTTACCCCCCCCCCTCCCCCTTGGTGATACGTGGTGAGGTTTAAGACTACCCCTCCCCCCTCTCCCCTATATCACGTGTATTTTTTCGTACCTGCAAAGAATCTATTATTTATTTATAAAAAATTCTGGTATAAGTATCATCTAATTTTATTATAGAAAATTAAAGACTATAATAAACGTTCAGAGGTAGACAGAAAGGTTGCAGTTTGTTTTTGACTGACATAAAAATAATGAAAGAAATGCGAAAAAGTTTGTTTGTACTAGTACTTACATGAACATTATTTAATGTACAATATTTTCGGACCACGGATTAGCAAGACTTTCTTCAACGCGAGTAACTGGATAAGCATCTTATTAACTAAAGATAAATACATGTAACGCCGCTTTTCGGTTGAGTATCGCGCGCTTGCCGAAAAAATAAGTACACGTGATACTTGACTTTACCCCCCCTCCCCCTGATGATATTTCGTGATTTTTTATGGACCCCTCCCCCCCTTTCGAGCCTCACGTGATTAATGGACAGCCCCTTACCGAATTAACGACATTTTTATAATGTATTTTTTTGTCTAATTACTTATATTCTTATTATTATAAAGTGTATATACATGTATATATTCTACTTTTAAGGTTTAAGAACTATCTAGAACTGTATTCTTAATTTTCCAGAATATTTATAGCATTACGTAGCGCTAACTTGTTAATCAATATGCTATCAATTGATTCGCATACTGATGCGTGTAGTTTTTATGACCTTATTGTTTGAGATATGTATATTTATAACTTGTGTCCGCTGATGATAACGACTATTCAAATAATAAACAATAATTATATTTATACCAATGTTTTAAAAATTCGTAAAATTATTTGAATAAATTCCATGTCATGAGAATAATAAACACAGACCTCGTTACGGATGACTATCTTAAAAATAATAATGTGTGGAATCCTTGACTAAGAAGAATAATACATAAAATGAAAACATCATACAAAATAAGCTATTCATTTATGGTAAAAGAAAAATATACAATGATTATATTATATAAATAGATATGAGCTTATTGGCATAATCCTAAACAAATTCTAAATCTGAGCAAATAAATGCTCAGAAAAAAATGTCTGTATCAAAGTCTGACCGTAGAGTTAGAAACTTCCCCACTACAAGTTTCAACACCAACGCTTTTAATTGAGCGGCTGCTAAAGTAACTTTTATTTACAGTATTTAATTTAATGCTTAAATACATTAACAGAACAAGAACTAAACAGCTCTTAGCTCACACATATTTACGTACAAATTTCTGATTTATTCAATAATTTCATTAGCTACAGTCGTATTAGCCAGAATAATCAAGGACTGGTGTCCATCACACAATTTTATAAGGAATTTCAATGCGTCATAAATGTATAACTTCAATGATACTTAACAAAAACGCAACACGTCAATCACATTTTAGACAAAAAGTGATTGGAAATTATAAATCGTGACGACCACACAAAAACTCAGCTCGTAAAGTCAACGGGATATATCCTCAGACCCAACCTTCGTGCTATATGACTATAACAATTACACTTTTATTACTCTCAACTTTTAAGATTCCGAGCGGTGTAATTAATCTCTAATACAAAATAGATTAAAAGAACAGGTTGGAAAAATTGTACTGAAAATGTGAAGTTTTTACTAAACGTGATAAACTAAATAAGATGATAACTACAACTTCCAAAAGAAACATTCATTTTAATCAGCAGTACCTATACCAGTAGTAATTTAATAATTTTAAGCATTATTATTTCAAATTAAATAGAATAATTCATAAAATTAGTAAAATTATATAGTTATTGTTATTCACATTTAATTCATTTTGAAGACGAATTAAGATAATATAGAAACAATGTGATTCATAAATAATACATATTTGTATGAATAATACAAATAATAACAAAATATATTTTCCCTCATATTATAATACAAAAATATTACACGCGGTGGCAAATATATTAATCATACAGTTTCGCTCGGGTCACCTTTCGTACAGCGAAGTTCATTTAAATAAAAATACGATAGTTGATGTCACATTGGTTCTTGATAGCGTATATCAATTTGTTAACAATGCTCTGTATTGGCAACAGGATAATAATGGTTGGAATAATAATTAACTGACCCGAGAATATGGGGCCAGTTTCATCGATGTTATTAATCGACAGTTGATTTTTTAAAACGACGCTTAAACCTCTTACTTAGATTACTTTTTATAGATATTGTTAACAGTACTTGGTAACAGTATCATATATTCTGGGAATGTTATGAAACTAATTTGCAATTTGCAAACTTTCATAAGTAGTTGACAACTTTAATGATTAGCCCTAAAGCGTTTACGTTAATAACTTCAAAAACTCCATTAGCGACAATATGTACTTTCACAAAAATTTCGATCAAATTAATATTAAAGTGTTTAAATTAGATATAAAGGTATTAAATATAGTCACCACACCTCATCATAAAACAAATTTTCAATCAATGACTTTACATTACATGACGTAATTTACATCTAAACCACCGGATAACTAAACCACAGTTTAAGAAAAACGTGGCAGTAACCCGTTTAAATCCCGAATAACACCTGTGGCCGTATCAAACGGGCCGAACCTCTACTCATCACACACGCCGACTCGTATGTTACTGAACCATGAGAACCACAAAAAGAGACTGAACAGTGAATTATGTGTACTGGATGGGAACCGTTTAAACGCTGGTTAGTTGGCTGGTAATTTGTCTTTTAAAGAGTGAAATTAGGACTTTTCATGATTCAGTTTTGTTCCATGATATTAAGATATTTGTATGTTACAAAAAATGTTAATTTTAAAATTTATTACTGTAAGTTTATTATGAGGTATACTAGTATAGTTTTTATGAATAAACCTCACTTTAAATTTGATTAAATTACTACAGCAAACAGCATTACAACTTCAACAAATATATAACGGAAATAAAAAGTACTGCGTGCGAAAATAAATATTCTATAACTATTCACATTTAATCACATCAAATAGAAATCTTAAATGATAACATCCAAAAACCACTGCCACATCCAGTTCTCTACATCTCTATGACCACCAATAATAGCTTTTCCACATTTTATTGATTTGAAATACCTAATCTGCTGATTGATTTCTTTATTGCTGTCGGTATATTGATCCTTTGGATGCTTGTCTAGGCTCTGAGATAATTGCCTCTAATAGACGATGTTCACGCGTGGCTGAAACTTGTTTTGGCACCTAATTTAATCCTATGGGAATGCCCAATAACGAGGTGGTCGTATAACTTACAAATGCTTTTATTGTTCTGATGTTATCGTGATTATTTTAGGTTTGATAAACGTTACTTTTTACGTAGAGTTTTGTATCCTTGATATAGATTTTTAAATACACTTAGGTACTTTATAGTCGTAAAATCGCATGTTAGTTTGATCAAAATAATGTATATGTCTTATATTCGATTTACAGTAAGGGCTTTAGTCGCAACGTTGACCCAAAAGGCTTTTTATTAATATCCGTCGGGATCGAATCTGGAAGAAAACCCAAATATAAGTATTTCCCAACACACTGAAGGGATAATTCACACTGAATAATATCTTAGATATCTATCATTTATATTACAAATAATTCTATAGAAATTAGGCCCTTGGAGTTTTACGGAGCAGATATTTTATTAGGAGTGATATAAATAGCTGAAAAATAAATTATTCAGCACTTAGGACCAATATTTTTGAATAATATTTGGGCAGATTAAACAAAGGGATTACTGTCCCCATTTATGCTGAACTTTGTTCGTTATCTTTGAATAAAATACGTCTATTTTATCCTCAATTTCATGAGATATTCTAAGGGTCTATAAGATAGAAATATTTTACTATGTAAATCCATTAAAAGCTCACTGGAATCTTATGTTGTGATTCTTTGAATTTTTTATTATAATATTATTGGATAAAGGTTGAACGAAGGATATTACGCTCCAGTAAAAATGTCAATACGTTTATAGAATTAAAGTACAAAGTACACACGCCTACACATTACACAAAACACATACTAGAACCCTACTTTATGAAACAATTATTTTTTCTTGATTTAGATCATGTAAATGTGTGTGTATTTATGACATGTTATTATGACACGTAATATTAATAAAGAGTCAATTTTATAAGAATTATTTATTTTCTTAACATAACTAATGACTACTTTTTTAATTAAGCTGTTTTCAGTCTATTTCTAAAAAAACTGTATATATAAATAACTTAATATACCATAATAAAATAACTGCTCAATTTAAATCAGAGCGCAACTTTTACATTAGCATTAATGTAAGAATGGCTTTTTAAATCGTTTGCACAGTTGTGCGCTGTTTTAAGTGTAAAATAATGACGATAATTGTTGCTTCAATTTTACATTTCATTACCGTCAGTTATAAAGGGTAATCTGTGAACGTGTTGTTGCATGTAATGAGGTAAATAACTTTATTCTGATTATAACGAGACAATTAAGACGGCGCAATTTGATTTTACTAATGTCTTATGTTATGATAATAATAGTTTAAATGTTTAATTACACTTGTGTATTTTGTTTATATTTTGCTTTATTATCAGTTTTATATGTATGTTATTGCAGTTGTTGTCCTGCATCGCATATTGTCACACAATATATTTTCCAAAAAATCCATCCCACGCCCCATGTCACATCAAAACGAATATGATAATAATTGATTAGATTAGAATTTGTGCATATAATATTAGGAGTAAAATATTATGTGCATATTTTAGATCAGTCTACATCTTACCGAAATTAACACGTTTTAAAAGCATAGCAGAGAATTGTAGCATAGAATATTGTAGCATAGCATAGAATTGTATACCTATAGCAATAGGTATACAATTCTAGATATAAGACACAAAATCTCCCGTAAAAATTCTTCGAATTAATATCGGGGCAAGCACGTAAACAAAGTAAGAGGAGCGTTTACTCAGCAGCCCTTCGGCTGACCATAAAACGTGTCTGTACGGAACAAAGACATCAATTGGTTCACATTTCATCTCAAATAACACATGTTTACTCACAATTTTGCTCGACATAACCTTTCGTTCAGTCTCAAATACGTATTCAAATCAGACTTTAAAAAAGCGCCTGGAGCCATTCCCAAAAAAGATTTCGCCGTTTATTCCAATCCATAATTTTGAAATGTATGAGTCGTAATTCTTACTCGTAGTATACTTAGTGTGTTAGGGAATATTTCATTCATTCATTAGGAATTTTTATACTGCGCAATAGCTTAGGGACTGCGTGAGATATGAGTATGGCTTGTCCATAATATGTTGTCGTATATTCTGAAGTATCGCAACGGATACCCAAAAAATGCTTTACCATTTTTTTTATTCTTTATCATATCTCTTCAAATGTTTACAGATAAAAAATACTTTGACGACTGGTATATCCTCACTTAGAAATCTAAGAAACGGCCGTACTTAAGGAAAAATTTAATGGGGAAGTGAGATATTTTATCACGAATCTCCACGGATTTTAACATTCGACCCCTGGGTATCGAATCGTCTAGAACTCGCGTAAATAACCAATTGGATGAGCGTTTCGCTGAGGTCAAGTGACAGTTAGTTTTATATTTCAGCGATATTTCAGGTTTCGTTTTGCAAGCGTTAACTATCTGGAAATTCCAACGTTACACGATGCTTTTGACATATTAATTCGAAAGATTTCAGCACTTTTGTACTCGTATTTCATTTTACAGATCTCGTCGTGAGCTAGCAAGTAAAAGTAAGTAAATATTGTGTAATAAATAAAGTATTTGACTATTATTTGGGAACTTGAGTAATTTGTTATATTATAATAAGTTGTCAATTAGTATGTAAACTAGATCTCATTTAAGTTTTCAATTATCCAAACAATTATTTACAGCTGTTGCCATATACAAAAATAATTGACAGCCAACTTGATAACAGTAATATTTCACACAAATTGAATCATGATCAAACACACAATCAATTAATCACACTACTTAACAAAAGTGTATCATTAATTAATAGCTAATATTAATCGGCATCAACATAAATATCATCGTGGGCCGTATGAAGCACTCCAATGAAATGCTCGGGACCTCCAGGTGTGAGTGCATAAATATACTACAGAGACAACCCGCTGCTATACTCATGCCTGCTGTCATATTAACTGTTACATTAAATTACTGCTACGAAACTGATCGATTTCTTTTACTTATTACCCTAGCACATTACATTCAAATCTAAACCTTAACATAAATACTTACAGTTCATATTAGACAAACGAGTTTGAACATAATATGACGTTCATAATGTATTCATCGAAGTACCGAACCTCGCACATTGATTTGGACTCATTCGAAAAGATACCTTTTTTGTTCGTTTGTTTGTTTTAATAATATTTTATCCGGTGTGATGGAACGCAGGCATTTGTCAGGTTTGTGAAATATAGCCTTCGTTCAGTGGAAGCTGGGCTAATTAATTAGTAAGATGGAAAGACTTTGTACATCGGTACTGTGAACTGTCTCTTGGAGCTAAAGCGATTTGCAATAAATAAATGCCCTCCTAGCGATTTAAATGGCTGTAATAAACTTTTACAATCAGCATTAATTGTGTTCTAAATATAAAGGTTATAATGGGCGGTATTGCGAAATGTAGGTGGGTACAACGTCATACGGAATAGAAATAAATTTATAAGAAATTAAATTACTTCTATATATTTAAAGTAGCATAGTTAATACTAGAGAATAAAGGGATTTGCGTACATTTTGTTTTCAACTCTACATAAAAGCTTGAATGCCTAGCTGAGCCTAGGCTAACCGTCTACTTAAATATCTAAATTAAATTATTGAAAATTCTATTCTTATACCATTATTGTATCATAAGTACGTTTTCTTACGCACACGTATTCTTACGCAGTATTATAATATTATCTGTGCTTTTACATAACATACATAGTACAGTATCATATCGCTACTACCTACCAGAGCTAGAAATATGGTATTACCTGGTATTATATTCCTGAAGCACAGAATAAACAAAACATCCATCATCATGATGGAAAGCTAAGACGTTGAAAATAGATAGGTGTAAACACATTTTACATATTCCTTAATCATATTTACTGAAAACTAATTTAATGTACATAATAATGTAATTACTTCGTTCGTGTAGCAACGCTTGGAACTTAAGTTCGTGTGATTAATTTCATAACACTTTTTGTTAATTTCAAAAATAATTCTTCAATACTTATTAGTCGTAAAAAGATAGAATGGCCAGTATCTAAGGATTATGACGTCATTTAGCTTCTGCTTTTATTATCTAAAGTCTAGGGGTTAGTATTTGCCTAAGACCAATTTCATGGTACGGTTCAAAGGTTATTGAATTGAATCCAAACTGGTCTGAGACTGAAATTAATAAAACGTATTTTATTTGCCATACAATACCCGGTGCCATTGTAGCATAAGCCCACAGAATACGTGAATGTTTTCTCATTTTTCATAATTAATTTCTTATTTTCATAAAAATACGAAATTCTGTTCCACCTCTCAACATAATAGGTGATATATTTAGCAACATCGCCATGCAACATTACCATGAGAAGGTATGTATAACATAAGTCAACCTTTACACAACATAAAGTGTGTAAGAGATTAATGTTCTAAAGATGGGCATATAAGCGCTTTTTTACGTGTAGTATCGTATGCGTATTGCGATTTATCATATTTCTTACATGTCATCTAGTCCCGTGTCGAATACGTTTCGGCGTCGGTTCGTTGATATCTAACAACTTGTAATGGTCTCATTTAATGTATTAACCCTAGTGTCGCTTGTTACTCTAATGGGAAATGTGCAAGTCACTAAACGCTAGTCGGGTCGACCTTTCGAGCGACGATAAACTGTGCTTTCGTATAGACTATGCATGGTGCATGGAATGTCGTAGGTCATTGGATGTTTTTCTAATATGTAACTATAATTTTTGAAAACCATGATTGTATCTCTGTGAAGTCTGTATTATGCAAACATTTAGACGTGTAGCATTAAAATATTAATTCAGTTTTAAGAATTTGCAACTGAAAGAAAATCTATCGTTCATATTGATTATTGTGCTGTATCATCACTACATAGTATAAAACAAAGTCGCTTTCTCTGTCCCTATGTCCCTATGTCCTTTTGTATGCTTAAATCTTTAAAACTACGCAACGGATTTTGATGCGGTTTTTTTAATAGATAGAGTGATTCAAGAAGAAGGTTTTAGTATATAATTTATTAGGTTTTAGACAAAGCGGGCGAAGCCGCGGGCGGTAAGCTAGTGTTTATTAAATCAAACTGTTCATAAGCATGTAAACAATCTTAGAAAGAAATTGTTAAAAATAACTATTTCGACACATCAAAGATATGCTAATAATAATGTTCTATATAATATACACGTTTGTATTATATACCTATTTAATAAGTATAAACGCCTCTCAAATCCAATGAATTGTCAAAAGTCAAAAAGTGAAGCGCCGAGAGTATTATAGGACAATCGGCCCATATTATGATCACACTTGTGAGATATGGTACAGCCGTCGGCACCTCTGAACTTGAAACTTCGCTGTGGGCGTTAAACGCTCCGCAAAGCGCGCCCTACTAACTAATTAGGTAACTATTTAGAGAATTCACTGGCTTTTTGGTGCTTGTTTGATTATGTATTTAAGAGCATCGTGTAAATTTCAGGAAATCAATTTTGGTAAATTTATAAAGTAACGTCTTAGATTGCGGTGTTCATTGTGAGTTAATGTGTAAGTATGTAAGTAAGTAATTTATTGAGTATAAAATATGTACCTACTTTAAATCAAGTAGAGTTTTCATATAATGGTGAATTTATTTCTTACATGCTTGTTTCAGAAACTAATCCTACTAAGATTCAGTGGTTCAAAAATTATGAAGGTACAATGTTATAAAGCTGATTATGATAAATAATTAGTAATTACTATTAAAAATATAATAAAAAATCTGCAAGCGTTTTACGTGAACACAGCAATATGAAATAATTCAACATTGTAACAAATACGATAAACTCATACGAAACAGACGAGGTTCTCTTTGAAAAGTTCCAACAATGTACAGAAAGATAAACAGGCCTGACCATGGCTAGAAACCGTTTCAACTCTCTAATAAAACAAACCTTTCAGGCTTTAAATAGAGCTGAATATTAAAATGTTGTTTAATTTTTTTCAACTCCGAGCAATGTATGAAAAAAAAATTATTACGCATGTATTACCCACGTTTTACTTTTCACTATGAGAATTTATAATTTTGAATAAGTACTATTTAATAGGTAGTATATTACGGACTTTAATAATAATGAATAGTTTTTAACCATAAAAGTATTACTGAGATTATTTTTATATTGTAGAGTCGATCTTTTTTATTTATTGCGTATTGGAAATTTGATTTGAACTTTGTAGAGAATAGCTGTTGGAATTTATTTAAATTAAATGTTGAAATATTATTGCTATATTTTTATATTATGGTACCTTTACAGTACAAAAATAATGACATTAATTTAATCCATAAAAACGTCTCATTATATTATTTTATCTATGCATAATATAAAATTTGAGCATAGTACCAAGGAATATTCTAAAACAATAAATAATGTTGCAATAATTCCAGCAATCAAAGTACATAAAATATGTATTAAAAACACGGCTCTACATAAGTATCATCATCCTACCAATAGATGGCGCTAGTAGCACTCTTGTGCTAGCTTGCTAATGTATTCTCTAAGTTAAGATCACAGTCGGTATTTTATATGACAAAATCATAATAGCCATTGTACATATACATACGCAAACATAATATGCACAGCGTTCTTGACACAAACAAGTGGATATTTAGCCTGGCGATAACTTTTATCGACGTATTGTTGTACGGAGTTTTGCGAACTGTGCATCGTAACTCGAAAAACCCTTTGCAAATTTGTTTCACCTACTCACCGCTTAGGTGTTAGGGGCAATGATAGACCACCTGGATATACGTTCCTGAAATTTAAAAGTGTAGTACCTACCTACTTTCTACTAATATTATAAATGCGAAAGTTTGTGAGGATGGATGTATGTGTATGTATATGTTTGTTACTCTTTCACGCAAATACTACTGAACCGATTCAAATGAAATTTAGCACATATATAGAGGGTAACTTGGATTAACACATAGGATTTATCCCGGAAATCCCACGGGAACGGGAACTATGCGGGATTTTCTTTGAAAACGCAGGCGAAGCCGCGGGCGGAATGCTAGTCCTTCATAAGAGTCTTAGAATATTGGCATTTTTCTAATATAGTAATTCGATATTATCATTCTAATGGTATTTAGTTCACAATATAATTGATTGTCTCCTAACTAAATTATTCAGTAAAATCATATTTCCAAAGAATTTTTAAATTGAAATCTTCGATATGAGAAATTGTTATTGCTATATTAACTGCCAGGAAAATCCCAACTATGTACTATTAATGAAAAATATTTTATAAAAAAAAATTAAATCTGATAGGTAGATACTAAATTAATCCATACTAATATTATAAATGCGAAAGTAACTCTGTCTGTCTGTCTGTTACTCAATCACGCCTAAACTGCTGAACCAATTTTCATGAAATTTGGTATGGAGATATTTTGATACCCGAGAAAGGACATAGGCTACTTTTTATCCCGGGAAAATGACGCAATCCCGGAAATCCCACGGGAACGGGAACTATGCGGGTTTTTCTTTGACTGCGCGGGCGAAGCCGCGGGCGGAAAGCTAGTATTAAATATATTTTCATAAACTCCTAGATACAGCTCTCATATTTTTTTTTTTCTATAACGTTAAAACATGTAGGATGTTCTCCAGATACAAATTAATTAACAGTTCTTGGAACATGAGCGCTCGTCTAGGTCAAACATACACAATACATTTCAAATAATTATTAATTATGTTTTACATTATGTTTGCGACTCGATAAATTAATTAATAAAACTGATAATAAATCGGTTCCTATTTTAATTCTGCAATACTAATAATAATACAAAATGTTTATAAAATTGCCTACATAATGTTTAATTTTTGATCTCGTTTATTTTACACTATATAACATATGAGTTTACTATTAAAATTAATAATGTATTCATTAGTACTCCTGTAAATACTACACATTAGAGTAAAGTTAATATATACATTGTGGTAAAGAGCTTGGTTCTCAAATTTAATCAAAAACACTCTACAAAATTATATTAAAGAGCTCACAAATATTGTTATATTGATGCGTAATAAAATTTCCGGAGTTGTTAACACAAATGTTGCCAAAGGAACGAAATATGTTCAGATGGATTCACATCACGTGTAACTTTCGATACAATATATTATTTTTATAAACTTGGTGTATAATTTTGTCGTTTATTTAAAATTCAGAAGTATGTTTTGTTGTTTTAGTTCATAAAAAAACTTCAATACTTATTATAATGTGTATTATTTTGTAAATAAATAAATATTAAAATGAGAGAGGTATGTTTAAAAATATAGTAGTTAGTCACTTTCATAGTCTGGCAGAAGTTGACCAACTTATAATTAGAACTCTAAAGCCTAAAAAAGATATTTTAAACCAAATAACGTAAAAACTCGCAAGTTAGATTCGCATTATAATTACATTGCCCTTATTACCCATTTTAAATTAAAACCTAATTAAGTTTTTAGAACACGTCATAACTTTTCCGTTCTAAAAGAGATACTTTTAATAGCAATTATAAATGAGAAAAATCTTGCAATTGTTCACAATTAAATGTTTTGATCGATATGCACTACTTGACTAGAATACTTGAAATTATGTTTTTAAAAGCATTCTTGCGGCGAGTCAAATTGCGCCCTCAACCGTGGCAATCAAATGGAAAAAGCACATTTTTATAAAAGTGGAAACAATTCAAATGAATTATTTCCCACGGTACAGATGGATTGATGAAGATGTTACTCTCATTTTGGTGAAGAGGGTTAGAGCGACTTGAGTTAACCTAAATAAAGATAAATATTACCTACGTATTCTGTATTGTCTGAAATATAACCCTCTTTATTTATTATTGTAAAACATTTTCATATATCTAATTTTACCATCTTTTACTGTATTATAAAGTAACAGTTTAAAAATAATATTTACCAATTCAAAAATTATACTACAGTTGTGGTTATAGTTAATTCAATTTAAATCGTAGGAAATGTCTGACGATTAATGACGTGATTTACCTAGTTTAAGTTGATGTAGTTGGTTTATTACTTCAGTAGATTTAAGCATAATGAAAACATTATACTAGTAATATTTTATTGGAGTTCATAAAATGTAATTTGTGAGTTTATACTTTTAGTATCTATTTGGATATCAATTTGAGGTAAATAGCATATATTAACTTACATTTAGCCTATTTTATTTTTCTAAGGTAACGTACAAATGTCTAAGCTCTGGATGTTTACATACAAAAGGAATTTAATACTAATATAACTTAAATGTTTCAGCCCGAAACTACGCTCGCATGATGTACAAATATTATAGTATTAATATTATCACTATCTTCAAACGAAATTTCGGCTTCATCCGTTGATGTCATGATGAGATGCTTTTATAATAAGTAGAGTTATTTGAAGGAAGGTTGATAATAACAATTATCTATTTAAATTTAAAGCCAAAATATTTATAACACTATTAAGTTAGAAATAAGACTTAAGAATACAATAATGAAGTGACTCTTGGATATGTTAACCTTTTACAAAAACTGTAGAGTATTACTATATTATAGTATGAACTAATTTCTAGGAACAAAGTTAAACAAAAATTTAATTACCTACACGTAATATTTATGAACCTAATGTTATTGTTCTATAACTAAATTGAATTTCAATTGGAGTATCTTTGATTAAAAGTTCGTTGGCTTGGAAATACAATAAACCGATATTACGATATACTGAAATTGGATGACTTGGGATTATTTAATATTGTACCCATTCAAATGAATAATACGCCAAAACTTCTCGATTAAATTTATATTATCTATGATTATTTCAAATATTCCTAACCTTTGAATTGTCTGTCTCATAATTAATTGACGTGTAGGTATATCTCTTAAACTGTAAGCAGATAATTCGATTTAATTTTATTCTCAATCAGATCATTATAATTGGTATGTGACAGACTTCATAGTAGGTACTTGTACCTAGAGTAATTTTTTTTAATGTTCACGTAGGTACATACTGTCATGCACTTTTACTACCCATGTTAAAAGTAACGATGTATTGAATTGCTACTTCATCAGTAACTGAACCTATATCCTAGATTTGTGTCTAATTAGGAACACACGTTAAAAAGAAGAAAACATTGCGCATTTTAAATTTATCAACTATCAATACCTTCTTAAAATTTCTCTAAACTTATAGTGAACCTGATCAAAATTATAATCACGTAGAAGATTAAAGGTGATGCGTGAAAATAATTTCATGGCACCCAAAATATAATATATAACACTTTTGACAGACTTCTGATTAATCAAACGGGAACAGCTGCTGAAAATAAGTTTTAAAAATCATAAAAAATGTCTAATATCTACTCAAATAGAACTTTTCATTCAACATCATAACAATAGTGCTTCCTTCATTGGCGTACTGACGGTTGATTATGTATGGTCAGAAGAAAAATATTTGTTGTAGAAATTATTTCATGCTTGCAAATTATTATAAATTTAAAATATTACTAATATTCCAGCTTACAATTGAACTCATAATATATTACAAATCAAGCGAGATAGATGCAAACGATTTTTTAAATAAAATTAATTTCCCAGTTGCTTTTCCTATACCCAGTTAAAAACTAAATTGCCATTCGACAATCAAAGCTATATATACTTTTTACGTTCATTTTACAGCGAAACTTTTCATTTGCGTTCCACGTAGCTTAGTCAATTTTACCGAAACTTGTTTATTTGCTGTCCGTACACACACGAGGCGCAACTAGTTAATTTCCTTTGTGACAAAGGCCAGCGCGGCGGGATGTGTGCGTGAAAATCGCAATGCGTCACGGTGTTCCTAACTTTTCGGTGCAGCCGGCCCTGGCTGATAGTTGTTGGAGTATGGTATAGTAACCCAGATTTATAGTGAACATTTTTGTATTTCAGTTCTTCTGGGCCATAAATTAATATCATATGAGAATTATTTAATGTCCAAAAGTAAAACTCTTTTTCACTGAAGGGTATTCTTTTAAAATCCTTGGAGGCACAAAGAAAATCAGTGTTGTATATCCCACTTAATTATCAAAAAGTTATCATTCTTGAATGTTAAATGCAATTAATTACATTCCAATCAAGGCTAACAACATTACAAATTCTTCTTGTAGAAACAATATACACTAAAGTACGGCTGCTGGTATTATTACCCATATTCTGGTTTATTATATTTCTATTAACCTGCGCAGAAATAATACGCATCGAATGTCAAATTAAAAAATTACATAGTTTTTTTATAAAGTTTATTCCATAAAACGCAACCACGGCCGTGCCACCGCGCCATCGCGTCTACGCAGGCTATCACTGACGTTATTAAACCTGACGTTATTAAACGTGACGTTCTCAGAACACAATTAAATGCGACACAAACTATTTCCGGTAAACCGAAACAAATTATAATTACTCCTTCGCTGCTTACACACCCCCTTTGATGTTTTTATTTAAAATCCCTGTTACGGCCAACTTAAAACAAATAGAACGAATGATTATATGTGTGCGTTAAAGCGATTGGCCACGGTGATAGCTCTCATTTCGCCGATTTGTTGCCATGTGTGGTCTCAAATATTGTTTGTTTAGTGATCGGACAGCGGACAATATTTTGACAGGTTTTAGATATAAATGGTACCTACGTCCAAATTGGTTAATTGTTTAAATGCCTACGTTTTATGATTCGATTTTGCATGCGTGTCAAGGCTCTATTAGGTCCTACGCGATATAAGGATATACGTGTACATATCTACAAAAATTCACTATTGTTAATAACATTAGCTTCTTGTAACACGACATAATAAACCGTGTTTCCATTTCAATTATATTTATCTTGATCATTATCAAGAGCAAATAAAATAAACGTATTCCAAATAGTTTCGTCTACTTAAAGTATTCCAAAGAAAATTTTAGATTTAAAAAACATTATCTTCTCCAACTTCTCAACGTATTTTGAAAACTTTATTAAAATAATGTAATTTGACATAAATTAAGATACCTACATTAATTTAAATGTTATTAAAATCAATTACGAAACCAAACCAATTAAACTTATAGCACACCCCGGACACTCCATACAAAATTATCGTTTTGACAGTCACACTGTAGAGACTGCAAATGTGTGTGTTAACGCTTTATGGTTGGCACATTTTTGACTAGCGTAAAAAAAAAATTCGCGTTTTTCTGATGAAATACATCCGTAAACAGCACAATATCTAACCATTTTCTACGAAAAACGATAATCACAAATCCAAAATAATAAAATTACTTTAAGTCAATTTGATTAATGTTGTCAATCTTCGTTGCGTATCGTCCCTGTAGAAAAATATGGACCATTTTTAGACTGATCGTGCGGGGTGAGGTAAGTGTTTAATTTTGGCGGGAGGCGGAGAGTGTCCGTTCTGTAGCGTTTAGCTACTATTAAGTATTCTGTGCTTATAGGTAGTATAAATTTAGCTTCCAAACATGTTTATTTTCATATGCAGTATCACGCCTAAATGGATAGCTGATATGTAGTAATGAGTTAATTAACACTTGGATAATTTTCACTCGTGTCTGAATACAGACGGTAGTGACGGTACAGTCTCGCGCAGATGTCACATCCGTCGGACCCACGTGAAAATCGATTTTCCACGCTATGCCAGCTGGATCGAGCGACCACTATAAGACGCTTAGAACGATAAACAATACACGCAAAACACACCTTAAGTATAAAGATCTAAAGGTCACAATTGCGTAGGCATATTTATTGGTTGTAATGTTAACTTTGTTTTCACGATATGTACTATGAACATCAAAAGTTCCTTTGTTGATATTTTTAATGTTTCGCACATTGTTGGCGGGCGACGGACCTACCGCGTTTGATCCGATTGTCGTCATTATTTATGATTATTAGAATAGCGTGCCGATTGCGAATAATTAAATTTTACGTTCAATTCTTTATAAAATTAATGATAGTTAATTGTTGTCGGAGTTATTTACTGTAGGAAGACGTTTGATTGAATATTAATAATGTTTTTTTTTTTTCATTAAAACATTTGTTTATAATACGTATAGATATTAAATTTTATTCGAGTTCCTATATATTAAACACCTTCTGGTAATTCTTATTACTTTTAGTCATTTTGTTTTTGCACAATTTTGAGGTTTTCTTGTTCATGAAAACGAAATACACGCAAAATGTCTAAATTAAACTACTTAATTTATAAGGTACTGACAAATAAAATAAATTAAATAAATATTATCGCTACGATCTATAAATGAAACAAACTTTATACATTCTTCTAACTTAGCTTAATTAAGCATCAGTGTAACTCGGACGTGAGATTTTTACACTGTTACAAAAATATTATGAACCTCCCGTAGGAGTAAATGTCATACTGACGTGTATAACACGTGTGACATCAAACCAGAACCACCCAACAGATCCATTTGATCAATTAAAATGTTGTTTTTTTAATCTGTTTGACGTTTCCCCTAACCGAAAATATTCTCGCAGTTTCATCAACAAAATAGCAATACTATTTGCGCATACCACTTCCTACGCAAACAATATAATAACAATAAGCTAATGAATCCATTTCAGCGAATAAAATCTTTTTTGAACCAAATCTCTTCATATCGTTTCGCGCAAACGAAGGCTTTGCTTTATTTATAGCCTACAACTTTGTTGGAAAATCTATTATGCCTCAGGCCAACTTTGTATTACAAATGACACTAAACGAGGCACTTATACATTGCATTGTTTTAACGAAATTTATTATGGATAAAGTTTCAGATTGTATAATCCATTAAAATCTTAAACAAGAGATCAATGTTAAGCAGTTTATACACGAAATTATTCAGCTATTAATAAGTTGTAACTTGTGAATACACAAAATGATGAAAATATGTATTACATATTATTTAATTACATAAAATTCATTTACTCAAAGAGACGTTGATTATACTGTCTCAACATCTTTGGAAAGTGGTAGATATATAAAACACTTATTCGTAATATCTATGTTCTAATTAAATAATATTATACATTAATTACAAGGACAATGCTATAAAATATTAAGCTATTGCATAGCTTCTATCGCGGGCCTTGAGCGCGGGGACCGAATCGAGAAATTCCGTAACGAAAAAACCTCACGCTCCCCACTCCGACGGGCTCGGAGGTGTGGCTTGAAGGCATGCTATGCAATAGCTTTACCGTGGCAGTCCTCGAGTGCCACACGTCTTTTTATTATTAAAATTGTACCTGCTTGCAAATTGATTACAGTTAATAGCTGTATACATATCATATACCTAATAAAGATAGATATTAAAATGAATCATTACGATTAATCTCCAACTTCAATCTGAGATCAAAAGAATTTTAATTAAAATTCAATATTCTTCAAACGCAAAAAGAAAAAGAAGCGTAATACCAGGTATCAGAAAACCTTTCCGCTACTTGATTGACGACTCAACAATACATCCTGCGCTTCAAAACTCAAAAAGACTGATTACAAACGCTCGAACGTCTCAGAAACGTCAAGCTTTGATTGGTGATTCCCATGTGTAAAACTAGTAGTCTTTCAAAGGCTTTTTACAATAATGAGTTGCAAGATCCATCAGTGTCCGTACGCCGTACTGCGTGCAAGGTCAGTCGAAACAATTGTTATGGAAAGAATCGAGCGTCCGTCCACGTGTGAAGTGTAAGTGGCGATTAAGGCGCATCTATCGATTAAACATAGTTAGAATTAGTTCGATATAATTAGGCATATGACACGAATTCGTCGTACCTAATGGAACGAACGAAGCATAGAATTGTGATATGCCGGTGTATCATATGCGTGTCGGTGATATTGTATGAGCGATGTGACCGCTCAATCGAGCCACACTGCGGCTAAATACCTGCATCTAATCACCATTTGTACACTCATTTTTAACACTTAATTTTACACGTATCTTAGCATTCAATGTCGGATTTCACGGGCGGTACTTGGCTCATTGAATATTAGCAACGTACCTACTTAATATTATATATGTAAATATTTTTGTTTGCACTTCTATGGATGCTAGTTTATTTTCTTTTTTTATAATTTGAATTTATAATTATTGTTGTATAAGAAAGTGTATATATATAGTACTAGCCGTTTTCGAAAAAGCTATTTATTCACATTAGGACTGTCTAGGTAAGTACAAAATAAACATACGTAGGCAACTAAAGGCTTTCTAAATCATACAGTACAATAATAGCTGTAAGCCTCTTATGAAGAATATTGGAGATATTTTTCCCTGAAATCCTTACGGAGCTTATAGTTTCTGCTTTATTGTATTGTGAACAATATTTTATTTCACTTTACAATATTACATTTACATAGTTCAATATAAACATAGTTTTAGGTAACCGTATGTAGGTTTGTGTACGTTGTTAAAGTTTATATAAAGTACCAAACCCACGTTCGAAAATATTTTATTTCTATACTAAATGAAAGCTGAATGTAGCTTTATAGCATTAACCTAAATTTGCCTCTAAATAAACTAATCAACGGCCTAACCAGTAATTTATACATAGACTATTCTACGCGTAAATATTAACCAAACGATAGAAGCGCAGATGCAGTAACTGTGACATTGAATAATTACAAAATAGTTTCATTCTATCCCCCAACTTTCCCAACTAGGCGTAACTGAACCGCGTCACTACTAACCCCACGGAATATTCACCCCACACAAATAAATTGTGAAAAATAAATACACAGCCGCCATAACTGCCCTGATTATTTGATCCCCCGTTAGTCGCCATTTTGTTACATATTTTAAATGCGTTTTTTGATTTATGATCCAACATTTATCATTACTTTGGTATTATATTTTTAGTGTATACTTTGTTGACAATTGCAGTTGTATTCTGCAAATATTTAAGGGGGATAAAAGAAAAATGGCGAATTATTTGTAAGTACCTATAGCTCTGTTCAATGCAGTCTGCAAAATATACAAAATATCAACAAAAAAAATCTTATATTTTATGAACAATGTTCCTGCATTTTATTTTCTGAATAAAATACAAATTATATTGAAGCTGAATGGCCTTCCTATTCTATCAGGGCATCCTCGGCTAATTGAAGCAGTATAATATAATTAATTAATTAAAAATTAACGTTTCGTAATTGCTCTAAAGTCTGCGCTTTAAGTATTTACCATTTAACTTTAAAAGATGAAATATAATTAAATTATGATTACAAACAACGGCGATTACTTAGTGATTCATATTTATCGATCTAGAAATATAAAAACATACCGAATTAAAAAAATGCTTACTTAGGCTCATTGCCCAACTTGCATAAATTCATTGGTCAACTTAATTATTTTATCAAACTATATAAAACTAATGGGAAAATCTTAAATTATTAAGATATTATTCCCTTTGATCTAAATTTTTTTTAATATACCTACCTCATATTATAAAAAACAGTCACGAGCACATCAGCTGATAATACACACATAATATTATGAATACACAATATAAATATTGTGCTATATATATTATATTTCATACCCAGTATTGACTAAGTATACTAGCCGAAACATATAACTATAAATTCTTTATCACCAATATCATTTCAGACGAATCACGGAACCCAAATCTCATAAGAATGGAATATTGTTATATAGAACGACTATTCAACTTATCTCATTATTCTTCAAATCATTTTTCGCCCAAATCTAGTAAGATTTTTTCGACAGGAATAAAATATTCCATGTAAACGAAAACTACTTAACCGTGTATTTTATTTGATTTTTTATATTGATTGATGACAATTAATAATATGTATAGCTAATACACTTACTTAAACGTTTATGTATATGATTTATTTTGTTAAAAATAACTTATAACAAAAGTAACCTCTATTCGTAATCGAAGCACACCTATTCATAGCAATCGAAGCATTATCTATTTCAATTTTCAAATCACATATTTTGTCTAATTCTACACTATAGATATGATATATAAATATTATAACGGTATTTATAATATAACGATAAACATTTTATAACATTAACA
>CAJQZM010044059.1:0-23404 GCA_907164665.1 Colias nastes
GTTTGTTTGTTTGTTTGTTTGAACGCGCTAATCTCGGGAACTACTGGTCCGATTTGAAAAATTATTTCGGTGTTAGATAGCCCATTTATCGAGGAAGGCTATAGGCTATATATTATCACGCTAAGACCAACAGGAACGAAGCAATGCAGGTGAAACCGCGGGGAACAGCTAGTTAAAGATAAAGTTAATGTTTTTAAACATGCCTCGTGATATTCTATAATTAATATCATAATAATGATGAAAGCTTTTGGTTATTGAATACCGTAATAAATTCTGAAAAATATATTACCAACCCGACAAATATTGATCTTTATTAAAAAAAATCATAGTAGGTATACCAGTAGAACCTACCTACCTACATAGTATTCAATCTGCAATAACATTCACACATCTATACAACACGTACAAAACGATCTCCAGAATCTTCTATTCATACATTCGAATCTCCAAATATAACAACGAAATTGAGACACGTAGCGCACGTCACACGGCTTCAGGAATCCAGTATAAAGCTAGCCTTTGTCTTGATAATATTTAATGTACTTACGAAACAGCAATGCGGCATGCGACTAGCACGTAATGTGTCGGAAATATTCCGCATGTTACGAATACTTAGTCCCCGTACATTTTCTCAGCCATTACACGGAGTTTGTGTTAAATAGTCCTGAAACTGTAACATTTACAACAATAGTGTAGGCTGTAGCCTGTAGGGGTAATTTAATTTGGGATTCGATGTTGTCATTTTATAGATTAAGTAGGACTTGTCACTTGTCTGTACCTACTGGGTTTAATTGAAATAAAATTCATGCAAACTACACATTTTTTTAAATTAAATTATATAATTTAAATAAATCTGCTCACCAATGGACTTGCAAGCATAAAATTTTTCACAAATTAAACTACGAAAATTCGGTTAGTTTAATTTTCTTGCATCCGTATGAACTCCGAGCGCCTCATCATAAGCGACGTGAAAATTTAATAAAATATTTTAAAAGATTTTCCGGTCTAGTGCGGTAAACGGTTATTTAGATAACTTAACTATATTAAAATATTTTAATCAAGATTTTAATTTTACGTTAAATTGATTCAAGAAGGTCTTATAGCGGTAAAATTACGTTAGATTACAAATTGGTTTTCCTTATTAACTTATCGAAAATAATATTAGTACTTATATTTTTAATACTAAATAAAAACTGTGTTTTAGTACACTAAAGCTAAATAATACCTTTACAAAACGAAATAAATATTGGCATAATCCTGAAAGCTATTGGAAATCATGAAAGTAACATTTATTCTAACGACGCCGCTCACAATGGCCTCTACCCACTCTATAAGATGTCACACGTTCCTATATCATTCGCAGACCTCCGCGATTCTCGCTCCAATACCTGACTTGAAAAACATACAACAATAGAGCAACACTTCACACCTATTAAGTTACACCCGCTTCCATTGATACATTTGACGCCACTACAAAGACACCAACATAAACGTCAATATGGCGGTTCTTTCAAAAATCGAACGGTCTTCATTTTCTTTTTTTCGTGCCAGTATTTGATGCATTAGCCTCGAATTAGTCGGCCAGTTCTTTATGGTAACAGATAAAACAGATTTTTTTAAATAATGTCACATTCTGGGTTGACAATGTTGTTACGCCCATAACTTGTGTGGCATTTCTTGGGTGGCTCGGAAGGTAAATTCCCATTGCTTATTGAAGTACTGTGGAATACGCAGTATATAGTATTTTGAATAATTAATTGTCTACTTGGTAACATGCTTCTTTTATTTCTAAACGAACACTTTTTGTTTGAAAGTAAGTAATCTAAGAAAGAGTGTCAGTTTTTATAAATAATTAATTAAAAACTGTCTCGTAAACGACACTTTATTTTTAAATGTTTGAAAGTTTAAAACAACATGGGTCGTTACTAAAATTAAGAAGTATAACAGACTTTTAAGTTATTTTATAAAGTGTAATTTTATCCTATTGAGGAATATTTATTACTAAGATAATTATTACCTATGTATCTATAAATACTTAGGTATCTACTTTAAAAAGTAGATATGAAAGATTGATATGGTTAGAATTTATCACACTTTTACACGTAATTAATAAAGGCACCTAAGTACATTAATTAACAAAGGTCTAAGTTTTGTGAAACAATTTTTAAAGAATTACTATTGCTTAATAAAGCATGTTTAAAACAGTATCTTATTGCGCGTTAGACAGTACAAGAAATACATTACGTAAATTCCGTATACATAAGCACACAAAATAGAATTGAGGAAGCAATCAATAACAAGTAGCAAATCTGTCAACAGGTATATGAATTGAAAGGATAGCCACCCACCGGTAGCATTATAGTTTGGTTTGCTACAATGCGCTTAGTAAGGCATACGGATATAGACAATAGAGTTGAGAGAATGACCATGGACTGTCTTGTTTGTGGTTTAGATACGTCAGCGAGGCAGCTACTGAACAGTAGGACACTTTCTTTTGTTCTAGACGACGTGACGTCTCTGCGGTTACCCACACATTATGGGATGCTGTAAATTTAGTTAACACCGTGACGTGTTTGTTTTAAATTCTGCGAAGAAAATTTTGCGTGACGACCACTGAAGAGTTTTAGATTATGTTCAGTATAATTGGGGTTTAGAATAATAATAATTAGGTGGTGCGGTCGGTGGCTGAATGTTGTAATACAATATTTTCGAACTGTTTAAAATTTCCATAACGCTTATTTAAGGAACGAGTCGCAAATATCATCTATTATGAAATGTGAAAAATGAAATGAATGTAAAACGACTTATAAATTGTCACTAAATAACTTGTGATCAAAACGCAAAAAAATACCCGAAATAAACACCAATTCTCTTTGAGTATCTTATAATAATTTAAGCTCCTCTCTTAATACAATAGTATTAGGTGTGAACTATAACTAAAAACTCATCAATCTATTCATCTTCTCTTATTCTTCTTCACTATTGTTATTTAACTGAGAACTCAAAATAAATGACAAATATTTGTTTTATCATTATTAAATATTGAAATTTCCCTATCATGTATCTTCATTTCCTTATAAAAATATCTGTAAGTTGGTACAAAAAGAATCCACATTATCTTTGCAACATTTTAAAGCAGAGCCGTCTGCAGAGTGAATTGCTCAAATATATTTTAAATTAGTTATAATTTACACAAAGAATAGTTCTGCTATTATACTCCATCCAAACACAATGAAAGTAGACAATAGCAAACGACCTTAAGATAACCCAATAAAGTGCAAATGTATATTTTATTTTTTTTTATTTTATTTAATTATTTATTGCACACACAAAAGAAATAGAGACACATAAAGTACAGATAATAGGAAAATAATGTGTACAAACGGTGGCCTTATCGCTAGGTAGCGATCTCTTCCAGGCCACCGTATGTACTATGTAAGGAGAGACGTTAAAAGTAGGTGGGTGAGCAAAAAATAAGGCTTTAGGAAAAAAGAAAAATATAATTATAAATATTCAATATATATTATAAATATATGTATAATATCATAATATACAACAACTGTATAGTAGTATATAACAAGAGAAAACATAATTATAAATATTTAATAAGTATATCATATAGAACAAATATATAGTAGTAGGTATATAACAAAGAAGAAAATAAGATAACAGTAAGGAAATAGAGGAAAAAGCTAAGCAAGAGAAAGATAGTGTGACTTAAGAAGGTGTTTAAAACTTCTTAAGGATTGCGCTTGACGTACTTCTAGTGGAAGTTCATTCCAGAGTTTGGCAGCACGAACAGCAAAGGAATGACCATAAAATTTGGTGTTCGTGACAGGGACACGCAAAAGTAAAGTTTTGGAAGGACGAGGGAAAGGAGAGGTAAAGTAATCAAATTTATCTTTGAGATAGTGAGGAGCTTTAGGATCAAACAGGACGGAGAAAAGAAGATGAAGGATGTGGGAGTTACGACGGAAGCGGATGGGAAGCCAGTTGAGTTTTTTGCGATAGTCTGACACGTGGTCAAACTTACGCAAGCCAAAGATAAAGCGAATGCAAAAATTCTGAAGGCGTTCAAGTCGACTCAACTGGGCTTCGGAAAGGTCAAGGTAGGAGGTATCGGCATAATCAAGGTGGGAAAGGAGAAGGGAATGAGCTAGCATTATTTTTGTAGGGATAGGCAGAAAGTTGCGCAGGCGCCGAAGAGAGCCAGCGGAAGCAAACATCCTCCTGCTGACCTCCTTCAGATGAACATCCCACGACAGGGTTTGATCCATTAAAATACCCAAGTTTTTAACGTGGGTACTGTAACCGATCTGTATGCCGTCCAACAAAACATCCGGAAGAGCTGCCCAATCAATCCTTGACACGTATGACGCACTCCCAATGATGATTGTCTGTGTTTTAGATGGATTTAGTAATAGTCCAAAATTCCTGCTCCAGTTTACAATGGTAGACAAATCATTGTTGACATTGCTGATTGCATTGGGCAAGTCTTCCAGAGTCGCTTGGGTGTAGATTTGGACATCGTCAGCATACATGTGGTAGAGAGAAGTTAAAGATTGAGTTAAGGTATTAATAAAAATTGCAAAAAGGAGAGGTGACAAGACGCAACCTTGTGGCACGCCGGCATTGATATTGCGCCAAGACGAGGAAATGTCATCAAGCGAAATTCGCTGCCGGCGTCCATGTAAATAACTATGGAACCAATTACACGCAGATGGAGATAGGTTAAGCAAGCGTAGCAAGCCCAGCAGTAAGTCGAAGTCTACAGAGCTAAAGGCGTTGCTGAAATCAAGTAACGTGAGCACTGTGAGCTGCTTGTTGTCCATGCCGAGTCTAATATCATCAGTGATTTTGGTGAGCGCAGTAGTCGTCCCATGACCAGGACGGAAACCGGATTGGAAAGGGTTCAATAAATTATGTCTATTAAGGAAACTACTGAGTTGTTGATGGACTAATTTTTCAAGGACTTTGGAGAGGAAAGGTAAAATGGAAATTGGTCGGAAGTCACTGTGGGAAGAGGGTTTGGGCTTTTTTGGTAAAGGAATAACCTGAGCACTTTTCCAGGCGGAGGGAAAAGAACCCGAGGAAATGGAGCAGTTTAAAATATGAGTTAAGATTGGGATAATAAGGTCAAGGATAGGGATGATCATGTTACGACTGATGCCATCACTACCGACTGCATTAGACGACACTGACAATACGCTCTTCTTAACATCTCCATCAGCGAATTGGCTCAGGTGAAACGGTGGAAAATTAGGAATTGATAAAGAAGAAAGATTGTGAAGTGTATTTAATTTTGTATTATTATCTAAAGTGGGTGGAGAATCGGTGAAATGTTGATTTAAAAGTTCTATATTTAAGTTATCAGGAAGAGAGTTACTACTTTTATTACCAATTCCTATGGATTTTAAGAATATACATAGAGAATATCGTGACATTTTATACAATACATGTGAAGACGCTTTTAAAAAGAAAAGTGTCATTAGTAAGACACGTATCAAAGCGCTGAAGGTGAACTAAAAGCCACCCTTTATTGTTCTCTTAACGACATCAATACTCACTTTTATTGAGGTTGAGTAAAACAATATCGTTAATAGACAGAGGATACATTATACGGTACAATTGTTTTGGTGAAAAGGACCGCGCTTATGTGCTTAAAATTTTAATTGATCAAAATATTTTGAAGTTCTCAAAACTTTTATTGTTGATAATAATTGTGTATGTTGAAATGATACATAGAAAGATTTTTTATCAGAAACTCACGCTAGCAAATTCTTTTTTACACTAAAGATTATGTTCATTTAAAAAATTTCAACTACTATGTAAATACAATAATTGAATTAAATCAACGTTCCAGTTTATTTATTGCCAGTAATTATTTTTGAATCATTATCATAATTAATCTTCTTACAAACGATCATATTTTATTTTCGCAAACTTGGTGTGACATTGAACAATTTCATAAGCATGAACATCGAAAATCCTTCAATAAAGAAAGCTAATTGCAAAACAATGACGCGATATAACTAAAGATAATTTGTACTAAGTAACTCGACATAAAAAATTGTCACGAACAGTGCATTTGAAAGGCGTTTATTATAGTTCCATTCCTAGAACCTAGTTAACGGTTGTAAATCTATTTAATTGCCAGTATTTTTATCTGAAACGTTTTCATACAATGTTTTAGGGTGCTGCCTCCTGCCGTACAGGAGCAAAGCTGTAAAACAATAAAACCTTACTGTATACTCATTGTGACTGACATTGACTCTAACTGCCATTGTTTCCAATAATAAATGAGTTTTTAAAATTCCTCGCCTCTCTCTTGTTTTGTCGCAGCGCTTACTGCTAAATGTGGCAATTTATGTCGATTGAATCGATTCATTATTGATTGTTCGTTTATAATAAAGTAAGAATGGATTATATCATATGTTTGTTTTGATTAGACGAAGTACCTATTTATCATTAATCACTATAAATGCGAGCATTTGTAAAAGCAATAAGAATAAACGACATAAATACTGACTTCAAATCTAAGCTAACTGAAATTAAATCTAAAATATTATCTATTATCTTAATCTTGTACGATTTCTGCTTTCAAGCCTAAGCCTAAAATGTAATTGTGACATAATCGATATTTTATGCTTCCCTAAGAAATTCCCGAAACTCTTCAACTTTGACGCCATAAATCAAATTAAAATAAAAGATATTTTAAATACAATTACTACATAGTAGGTATGTATTTTATACCGACAGAATTATTAATTATTTTGTATATTAGGTAGGTACCTACTTTGTTTGCGTGTGAGTTGCATTTGCTGTGTCTTGATGTTTATGTTTACAATTAATTGATATACGTTGGTAGGTAATTATATAAATAATGTACGTACTACGCTTGTACTCTACTAGATTATAAAAACTTATTACAAATATTTTAAGCTCTAACTTTAATATTATAACGTCCAGCGTGACATCCACCGGACAATACTGGATTAATCCAGTTATAGCTTGGTTGAACTGATCACGACAAAACAGCACTGAAACGGTGTAATATTTTTTTGAAGCAAATGACAATCTCTAGGCATCTATTACAAGAGATATGGCAAAAAAATATTTGTCGTATTATTTGAAATTGTCCATCTCAGTACAAAAACAAGTTTTTAGTTGAGTATATTACGGTAGTTCATTTATAAAGGATTTCTTTCGCTTGCTTATGTTTTCTTTTGCTAACCTGTTTACTTTACTGTGTTTATTTCAATAATCATTCAAGATCTTAATAACTAATAACTTCACTATTTAATTATAACGCCTGGTTAATTAATCTAAAAATTTATCACAAAACAAATTTTGTCACATCCCGTCCACATCCACACAGTAATTTGATAATTTATTATGTTAATTTTATGTCATTATAGTATTTTGGATTATAACATCAACATTTCTTATTCAACTTCTAATTTTACATTTCATAAATTACTATTAAAGCGGAATAAATCAATTATATCATCACATGATGGGGTATTGTCCAAAAGGAATGTATTGCAAACTTATTTAAGTGTTTGTTTATAACATGTGACATATCCTAGAAAATGTACTAAATCATTCGACTAACAACAAAGCATTATCCTCCTAAAGAAGCCATCAAACACAACACCTTAATAAAATGTTTGTAAACAAGCAAAGCTATCCCACAGAGAGGTTCTGCGCACACGCAGCGATCGCCTTAGATTTGTTTTCAAAGACAATGAGCACAACTAATGGCTACCGATGACTCACATACTAAATAAATTATTGTTGCCATCAAGACAAGACGGTACTTAGAAGAATCACTAGCGTTTGTTCGCTCCTCTATGCTAAACCAGACTAATAATTCGTTCAAAACAATCCTAGATGTGCTTTCCTTTAAAGGGTCACTGCATGAGGTCTGAAGCAACGAAAGTTGGTCTATTGTTAATTATGAAACAAAACGGCGTGTCGACACCCTCGTTTCTTTTATTTGCTACAAAATTACAATTCTTGGCAGTGTCTGTGTAAGACAAAAAGTCGAGCTCCATTATATTGTTAGAAACAGCGCAATGATGAAGGCCGTTATGTTTAAATTAAATGTACTATTTATCTTCAAATTGTTAACGATACAGGCGACGTCTCTTTACAATAAATTTTTTATATCATAAAACTAAGAGATTGAATCGCGATAAATGAGAATGTTTTAATATACTTTTAGCAAGATTAATATACGACAAAAAAGATATTACTTCTATTCACGCGCCAATGCATTTGCAAATTTATCTCATCTCGTCCCGGCTATAGATACGCCTAACAATCTGAGCTAACATGAACTGTGCTATGGACCTCCCTAGTTAACGGATGAATAAAAACCGGCCAAGTGCGAGTCGGGCTCGCGCACAAAGGGTTCCGTAGCAGCAAATATAATAAATTACAGTTAAATCAACCTATCTCAAAAACTATAAGAGATACTTTGATCAAACCAAAAATCGTTGAAAGAGTTAATTAGCATGCATCACCTCTATTTTTTTTAGAATTTTATACCCCGTAGTTATAAAAATAGAGGGGGGGGGACATACTTTTTACGACTTTGAGAGCTGATATCTCAAAAACCGTTCACTTTAAGAAAAATGTTTTTTAGAAAACTTTATATCATTTTAAAAGACCTTTCCATTGATACCCCACACGGGTATGTACATCGAAAAAAAAAATTTCATCCCTCAGTTACATGTATGGGGGGCCCCACCCCCAATTCTTTTTTTTACTATTTAGTGTCATATTTTTGTAGCGGTTCATACAACACATATTCCCATCAAATTTCATCACTGTAGTACTTATAGTTTCCGAGTAAATCGGCTGTGACAGACGGACAGACGGACAGACGGACAGACGGACATGACGAAACTATAAGGGTTCCGTTTTTGCCATTTTGGCTACGGAACCCTAAAAAGTGGAAGCTACTCGAGTATAAAGCTACTTTTTTGGTGGAATTGTCGATCGATATGCACGATTTCTACGTTTGTCGAAGAATCGGTGGACACTGAGAAAGAATGTCGTTGAATCATTTCTCGTGAGAATCGACAAACATCAAGTGCTATCGACGCATATCGTTAGGCGATTGTTGATTTTCGCTAAACAAATGCTTTCGTCACGGCTCCGAATTGCTTTCGGAAGCAATTTTGGTAAGGTGTATTTCGGTATATGAAAGTTCCCGTCCTGAGAATCATGTCAATCCATGTTTCCGTGAATTGTACTGATTTTACACCTTTCTACAAATCGGACATTCGACACACACTATGTGAGTCATAGTTATTATAATAGAATTTAATTGAAGTGTCGTTTTATAAACAAACAGGTTTATTATATTCGAGTAGCATGAAATGCCGCATTATGTCTAACAACTAATAACAAGCGTGAGAAATATACACATAGCTCTCAAAGCAAAATAGTTTAAATTTAGCGAACTTAATGGTGATGAAGATTAAAAATAATTTAAAAATATTGTGTGAAATTTTTTATTTTGCGATTATGCAACATGACACGACATAAGTTCTTTAGGAAGTTTGGCTACCTGGCGGTATGCTTGATTTCAGAAATGCTTGTAGGTACCTATATTATGTATGTTTCTGTTAAAATGTACACATTACTTGATCTTTAATCAGCCTATAGGTAATTTTGTTGTTTTAAGTAAGTACCCAATTGAAAGTCATAAGTCAATACAAAATAATTGGCATTTATACTGAAATTCATAGCTTCAAATTGTAAAATGACACAAACGATCATTGATTTCTCCAAATCCGTCCCTTATCCGTGACATTAACAAAAAGTGTCGTTCCCAAACAAGATAATGTGGCTAATTATAACGAATCGATTAAAAAAGGGTTTATTAGTAAACAAGGTGCTAAAACAATAATAGCCCGATCGGCGGTGTGACGAAAGCTCGTCGCATCAGAGCGCACCACGTGCGTGCACTATGCGCTGTGAAAATCGATCAAGCACCGAACGAATTTCCCGAAAAACTATCAGTCGATGACCGATTATAAGAATTTCGATGCCCCCAAACTTTAAGCGAAACCCACGAATCCACCTGCGACCATATCCATTATAACTGTCGCTTCGACACGAGGTTTAATTGACCGACAGTTAGCCAGTTCAATTTGTTGTGATTTTCTTTCTCACGATGTTATGTGAGAACTGGAGATTTTTAATCGCTATCCGTTTTATTGGCCGTTGCGCTTATGCGGTAAACAACAGGTATTCAATAATGACTCAGCCCGCTTCATTGATAAAAGGCATGTTTCAATAATTGAGCTTATAGCTCGGTTACAATCTTCAATAAACTTTACAGAGCTTGAATAATTTCTCTCATTGGAAGTGTCTTTAAGAGCTGATTGTTCGTCGATTTTGTAGTAATAAAATCTTAAGGGTGATAGATAAATGCTTTTTAATTTTTACTAATATACCCTTTCTCTTCAAAAGATTAACAAAATAAGTACCAACACGTAATCGATATCCAATCAAAAATAAACATTTTAGAAGCATGAATATGCTCGGTGACTAATAAGCCAGTCATAGGCAAAATAATAGTAAGTTAGACATGAACTACATTACGAAATCATTGAGGTCAGCCCAAGATCTGACGTAAGTCATCCTATTGTGATCTAATGGTTTATCCTTCAACTAAACTATTAATTTAAAACAGGTGTTCTGTATTCATGTTATTTTAATTGTTTTTAGAGCTATAATCAAAATATTATGATCTGTTCAAATATTTAAAAGGATTTATCTTAATGAGATTCATATAAACATTTACGCATAAACATCAAGTAAATTAAATTTTATACAAGAGGTTAAAACGATACTTCAATTTGTCACAAAATATTTGTAAAATAGAAATCTTTATACTTACCCGCAATTATGCCAAAAGTTTTCATCTCCATAAAAAATTATAATAACCCATAACTCTTCACCGAATTATAGATAATATTAAATCGTTCGTTGACATACAATCTCACTGTAGAGTGGATTTCTCGAAATCGCCTTACAAAAAACGTACGACTAAATCATAGGACATTGTAAAAAGTGATAGATCTAAAAATCCTTACTCATCTATATTCAGTTAAATCGGTCGCGATTTTCGGTTCCCACGCGTGTGCCTTACCGGCCAGTTTTTGCTCAAACACTCGTTTTTGTACAAGAAACCAGAATCCAATCACGTTTTCTATTCAACACCTTCCGCGATTCGATGGTGAGCAATGGCTAGCTTATTTTTATTCAGCGCAAAAAACGCTGAATTCAAAGTTATTTAAAACAATTTAAATCTAAATGCCGTTAGGTACTAAAAACACTGCGTTAATCACTGTTTATAAACGTTTGAACCGTTTGAAGTATTAATAGCTGTTACATTAGCATGCTAATTATGTGTTGATTGAGTTTGAATTAATTAAAACAGATGTCAAAATAAATCGTCTGTTTTTAAAAGGCTTGTGCTCAGTGTAGGTACTTTACTTTTAAAGTACCCACATTAAAACATGATGGAGTACCTACCGTTCCTTCAATCAATCATATTATATATGCACTAAGCAAATTTTAAACAAAAATTGTCGTGAAAAATTACTTAAAAACTTACCTGTTTTGCCACAATGCTGCTTTGCAATTAATTTTGCTTTTCACGTATAAATTAACATACTACATATATGTTCAAAATGACCTAAAACAGTCCTATATATTAGACCTCACGATTCCTTTTATACTCCAAAATGTATGAGGCACGTAAGAGTGCATTTGACTGCCTAATTAAACCCCATACTGTGCTATTGTTATTGTAATATTAGTACTCTCATTGATGTCGCCACATCACTACATAGTATAAAACAAAGTCGCTTTCTCTGTCCCTATGTCCCTTTGTATGCTTAAATCTTTAAAACTAAGCAACTAGTGTCCGACCGAAAGTTCGGTTTCGGTTTCGGTTTCGGCTGAGTTTCCGCCAAAAATCAAGTTTCGGCCGCAGTTTCGGTTTCGGCCAGAATCGGCCGAAACTTTTGCCGAAACCGAAACTTATTTCGCAAGTTCAGTGAACTTAGTTCACACACGTTCACGCTCGCCTAACTTCGTTTTCCTCGGCAACGCTTTGACGGACGCTGTCAAAGCGTTGGTTGACCCACGCTGGTGGAAACAATTTTTGATTATCTATGTTGAGATTGGAACTGGGTGTAATAGTAATTATTATTTTTATATAAGAGGTACCTAAAAGAGACTGATTATTCTTCTAAGTACAAATACCAATCCAAAGTATTAAAGACTCTTTAATAAAGAGAAAGATCTCAAAATACCAATACTTAGTATTTAAAGTAACAGTAACAATTACTGATTTGATTTAGATGACTGATTTTACTGAGAACTTAATTTGAAAAAATAATAAAAATTAAAATTGTTATTATTAATATGTTAAAAATATTATTTTTTTATTTAATATTAAATAAATGATTACAACAAATTTAATATACTATGTTTTCATTTCATGGCCTAATTAAGGCAAAATAATAGGTAAAATGCACCAAAGTTCAGTATTTTTAGAAATTTCATACTTGACCACGTGAGTTTCGGTTTCGGTTTCGGTTTCGGCCGAAACTGAAGCCACGGCCGAACATTCGGTTTCGGTTTCGGTTTCGGCCTGGAAACCAGTTTCGGTCGGACACTATAAGCAACGGATTTTGATGCGGTTTTTTTAATAGATAGAGTGATTCAAGAGGAAGGTTTTAGTATATAATTTATTAGGTTTTAGATAAAGCGGGCGAAGCCGCGGGCGGTAAGCTAGTTAGCTATAAGAGATGTTGCTGAAAGTTGTGAATTACTCGTGTAAGTAGCTAGAATCGAAACGGGGAGCTATTTTTTTGTGAACACCGTAAAATAATAAAACAAAATAATGTCATCTATTTAAATATTATTTCCTAATGAAATACTGTGTTATTACTTATTACTGCCTCATTCCTGAAAGAGATCACCAGTAAACCTATTTTTGTAGAATTAATTCGAGTTAAATGTAAGTAATCCTGTTGTTTTATATCTTATGAGATACAATTATTTGTGAATAATTTTAATATTATATAAGTATTAAAACTGATGACATTACCGCGTAGATGCCACTTATTTAACACCAAAATCTGGTAATGACATATTATGTCGTTAAAATTATATACCTATGTTAACTGTATGTAAGATACCTAATACATGTGACTTCATTCATGAGACTGCACGCATATGCCTAAAGCGACATAAATAGATACTATAATAAATTGTGTTATATAAGGTGATATATTTCTCATCTAAATCGTTTAGTACAAACATTTGATTTTAACAAAGTACTGACAGATAATGTTTAACTTTTAATCTTATTATTTATATTCTTATGAATTTGATATACTTAACTAAGTGAACCATTAAAAAATTGAATTGGTTGACTAGGTGGTATTGTTTAAATTCTTCCATTCTTATGTTGCTTATTTTATGTTGTCTCATTAGAAAGTACCTATTTAACAACAACATTTTAATAGAAAATACTAGATTAAACATGTTAAATAATTTTGGCAATAACAAAAACTCTTCTTTTTATGTATATCATCGTATAATATATTTTTAAAATTTTAAATTTTCATATATGCATATGAATTCGTAATACGTATATGTACAATGCACTTCAATCTTTTTGGAGCGGAGTGAAGTTAGGAGCGAGTAATGCGTACAACCTATGCACTGATTGGACTGAACTACAGTAACAGTATACAACATTACTTCCTACATTCAGTCAATATAAGAACGTTATATTATCTGTGACAGAATAGAGAAGTACCTACATGAGCAAGTTGACAGCAACTTCAGTCCGGTCAGTTTTTGTTGTACCAACTAGTGCACTCCATCACTCTCCTAGGCCGATGGGACGGAACATTCGACATGACTGGAGAGAGATTAGGTACGTAAGGTCGACATAATCAAAGCAAATTATAACCCAAGTAGAGTTATAGGTTTTGCCATAAACCTTTCATATTCATAGGTAAATAATCGACGAGATATTTATTTGTTGTTCAAATTTATAGAAAGCTATTGAATAAATTTAGGCGACTCACAATTATATAAGTAGGTAGATATAGATAGTAATTTTATTAATAACTGTCAAAAGTAATAGTTTATCGGGTTCTATTTGAAAATGATGTTAAAAAATCAATAACATTTTCACCTATTCTTACTACATGCATATAAGGTCATTAAACTGAAGAAAATGTATATTATTAAATACATTACGTACATTAATTGTTTTAAGTAATTATGGGCGAGTTTTCAATTCAAATAAGAATTAAGAAATAGGGGTTGGTAAATGAAAAATAATATAAAATTTTATTTATAATATGTATATTTATTTCGGTAAACAAGGCATTCTTTACAAAATATTAATTATCTTAACCAATTTGCACATAATTTTCTAAAAATAAATATTTTCTGCTACATCACATTTTTATACAAGGCATTTTCAAGGGTGATTTCGAAATATATTTAAACTTAATCCTACGACATTTACAATATTAGAACATTTTACTGACTACTTAAAAATATTCAACGATTATCACTAAATGTATGTAGAAGAATATTATCTACTGATGATAAACTAGTTCTTATTTCATATAGGAACGCTCGGTATTAACAAATACTAAATAAAGCTATTGAATAATACAAATGAAAATTAATAATCAATTTAAATACTAATTTAGAAAATTTCATAATGGACCTGTGCTATAAAACTATCGTTGTACAGTCTCATACATAAGTTCTTACGCATTTATTATTTAAATTTATTAAAATCGGCTTGAAAGGCACAGTTGATATGTCGTGAACTCTAATACTTATATAGATCGATCTATTACTAATTATTTAGTAAGAATTAAACATCGATATAATTATGTAAACGTTTGTTTTAAAGATATTTAAATCAATGAACTCTTCCCATATCCATGCCGCCAAGTTGTCCAATGTAAGGGTATCCAGATTTAGCTTCTGTAGGCGAATGTGCGTGCGATGCGTAGTGAGATGGGTTAGTACCAAAAAAAGAACTGTAACAAAAGAAACATTGCTTTAGTATAGGGCATTTATACTCAGATAAAGTGCAATAATATTAAAAAACAACAACATGATCGTTTCAAACTCAAAATGTTCTTGGCTTATTTTATGTAATCGAATAAATTTAAATTTGTCTTCACAATGTGCATGTTTTTTATACCTGTATTTTTATAAATACTGAAATAACTTTTCTCCCTAACTGTATGCACCACGTAGGAGGGCCATAAGAAAATCATAATAAAAATTCATCGACCTTCAGATTCTACCAGCCACTATAATAGAACCAGTAATAACAGACTAAATTAAGTATTACGCCTAATAATTACTACTTATCGACCGTAATACGTAATGTAGGTGGCCCAAATTACTTTGATACATAAATGCCGATTTACAGAAACAAATCGTGAGCAAGCGTGCAATAAAATTATAAATTCAATCGAACAGTGGCTAATACGTTATTAACTCTTATTCATAGCAACACATAAATATTATTAGATTATGTGTAAAGTGTGGGAGTTTGGTGTCGGATTAGTGTAACACAATGCTTAGTTATATTATGTTGTTTGACATTTCTTATGATAACTAACATCAATAGTTCTATAATAAAACAGATGCTTTACAAAGCAAAATTAAAAAAGATACACGAAATGGTTAAAAGAAACAAATGTATCCATTTGAAGTTGAATTACGACGTGCAGTTACCAAATCCTTAAACAATAACAAATGTATTTGAATTATAACCAACCTTATTATAATGACAGGTGGGTAGAAATCTGATCATTTAATAAGAGTCCTAAGACATCATTAGGCAAAGCTGCAGGCCATTAAACTAAACACGCAATGCCAGTTGCACACTCATAGTATTAATTATTAAATTAAACGCCTACACCAACCCCCGGTGTATATTTATCCTCCAACCAGTAATTATATTTTTAAAAAGCTGTAAACTTTACAGCTATAAATATCAACATTATTTATGACGATCGAATTAAATTAGTAGCAGTATTTAGATAAAAAAACATATTAAATTAACTATTATATCTGATACGTCTGCAAATGAAAGTCAGAATTGTACTAATAATATTATATTCATTACGTGGTGCAACATTGAACAATAATTAAAACAACCGATAATTATTTTACATCATAGTAATATTATGCAAAGGGAAAGTCTAAGATTTCAATCGAGCTGTAATCGAAAAGCAATTTTCGTTCACCTGCATGCATCAATCACGAGCATATTTCGAAGCTTCGAACGGTTCCGATATAAAGTGATCAATAAAAGGTACACGCAAGCCTTGCAGTTTAGGAAGTGGATAACAAATAGCTGCATACAAGTTTTAATACTCGGTTAGAGCTACTTAATGTAAGGGTTCATTGGACTAATGTCACGTTCGGCCTTTCATTAATTGCGACCGCTCGATACAAAGCAACACAAGTTTTTCCGCAATGTAAGAAACTGGGTAATATTGCATATTACCTTCACGCGAATTTAGATCTTATCATCTTGGAGCAAGCACTCTTATTGGGTCTCTCCATTCCAGCAAACAAAGATATCTAAACTAATGCATTCCGTCATTTAACAGGTCTTAGGACGTATTGTTGCACACGTTTAGTATGAGTTAAGAGTTGAAGATATTATAGTACTCTTGGATAATGAATTCATACTAAATCGATGTCATGATGAAATATTTTGAAAAAATGCGAATTAAGTAATTTAATATTGTATTGGCATCTTGCGTCATATGACTGAATAATGCAGACTGATCACCATAAAAAACTAAACTCATATATTATTGGAATGTCCCTCATTGTACTGGAAGAGATATTGTGTGTGGTCCAATGTGTGGTATATTGACTGGCTTTGTCTAGATAACACAGATAAATGTCTTCGCCATATAGAATACTGTGACAATGCATCACAATCTCTTACGAGTTACGACAAATTCACTTCAGTCAGTATCGACAGACAGACAGAATCATGTGTATTATATAACATTTCATGATCAAAATTTCACGTTCGAAGTTAACAGAAAATTAAAGTCAAAATCAATTAATAAACGGTACAAAAAGTGCATGAAAATTGCAACCCTATTGAATTCACGATCGCAACGGCATATTACGGACAGAGCCCTATAATAACTGGTCATGCGGCGCATAATGGCTGACTTCTTACTCTTAATTGATTAGCGGCCGCTTCGGATAATGATAAAGGAAGGTGAAAGGAAATAAAATGAATGCTTCCCCATTTGCAAACCATTAGATAGATCAGAACGAGTCTCTTTGAACGTGTTGTTGCACATTTTTCTTAATTGCAATGAATTTATCTTTTAATAACTTAATTCATGTCATTGGAAACGTTTTTATGTTTAATAACTGGTGATCGGTGCTTTTACTCGATTATCATAGCAGAAATATATTTATTATGCAAAATTTGTAGCGCTTAAGATTATTGAGATATTAAAATAATTCATGTAATTATTTATAAGATCTTCGTTGTAACTTACCTATAATTTTCTGGCCATGCGCTGACTTCAGCTAGCTTGTTCTGAGTGTGACTGAGTTGTCTTGAAGTCCAGTGATTATGAGCTGACATATGTTCTTGTTTCGCGTAGTCCCCATAGCCATAGGGATGCGACACAGCGTCGTTTGTGCTTTGGTACGTGGGATGTTGGTATGTTAAACCACTGCTTTGATTGGTTACAGATGGTGGGCTGGCCGCTACGGGACTGGAGCTGGGTGGAGTAGCATCTGCAGATGTTTGTAAGGAAGAAGGAATCTCAGACGACAGTGGCGTCAAATTTCCTGATGAAAATGAACTGGATGTCGGAGGGTGTAAAGAGGAAGCAGCAATTGCCGATTGGCAAACTGAAGGTGCCGTGAGCCCAGTTTGATGCAGAGAAGGAGCCAATGCCGAGTTTAGTACCGAACTTGATCCTAATGATGGATAAGATTGTTGCCATGAAGCACATTGGGCATTAAACGTTGAGGGGGGTTCATACTGTTGATGAACAGGTGGAAAGGCGGATTGTAAAGACATAGTATTGAAAGCGCTTAATTGTTGCGAATTTAGTTGCTTCCGCAGTCGTGCTCTTCGGTTCGAAAACCATACCTGTTCACAAAAAATATTATAAGTCATTGAATAATTTGAGCACGTAAAAACCGATATAAGAATGAATTTAACACATAAATTTACAGAAAATTACCGGCAAACAAAGAACGTGAACCAACCGATACACACGGCTATCACAAACCATAATTATAAGGTCGGGACCGCTCGATTACATTCTGTGTTAGGCTACAATCATTCGTGACTATTAATCTAACAAAAAGTAAAGAAACGGTAGCGTGAACAACATGTGGTGGCTCGGTTACATTTTATAATTAATTATAATGATTATGATAAAGGCTATTTGTTATACTTTTACAATCATTCAGTGAAACAGATGGATATTTCAAATTTATAAAAGTGTTGGGGGATTTCACTGCATAAGTTTAATAGTTTATTTACCTGAACTCTGGCTTCAGTTAGCTTAGTTTTTTGTGCCAGTTCTTCTCTGGTATATACGTCGGGATATTGTGTTCTTGTAAAGGCGCGTTCTAATGCCTCAAGTTGATCTCCAGAGAAGGTAGTTCTAGATCTTCGCTGTTTTCTCTTCAAGGTGATGCCCGGTTCAGATTCCGTGTCAGAATCTTCACACGATGATGGACCTTTAGAAAATTTCAAATTATTTTTTGCTGGAAGCTCTTATCATCAATATTTTTTTATGTTTACTTTTTAATTGAGGAAATACTGTTAAAGGCTTATGATAACAGATGAGGTAATTTTTACGATAATTCAATGAAGTTATTACAATGCTCTAGAATAACTTCAACTTTTATATATAACTTCCACTTTCTAGATCAATTTGTTTCATTACATGTATAATAATCATTGTTCCACTGGTCCGGCCACACGCATTCTCATATTAAATTAACGTAACCACATCATAAATTATGCTTCATAACAGCTAATGGCTTTTTAGACCTATACAAATATAAAGATACTTTTCAATAATAAAAAAAAAATATTTAAATGTCATAAAACAATTTCGTTTTAATTACCTAAGGAACGCGTTTGCAACAATGTACGTTTTAAATTAGGAATAAATTATAATTAAAAACTGTGCCCAACTTCCACGAAAGCGGTTGTAACTGTGTCGTTTTACCGTTATTCAGTTTCATAGGAACACTAAAGGCTTTCAATACGAGAACCTGCCTGCAAAGGGCCCGCTTTACGGCGTAGACATTACTTTAGCCGCACACAACTTAATATGCATAATCTTATCGCAAAATCTCAGGCAAAACCGCACTCCGTCGCTGAACGGGGATATTAGAAGCGCCATTTTATATTGGATAGCTATACGGAGACGTGCAGTACGGACAGATTGTCGTAATGCAAGCCTCGCGGCCAAACGCGATGGGATAATAACAGCTTTGAGTACTAATTTCATTTTTATAACCTGCAATTTCTGAAGCCGACACAAGGGGCGCTGCTGTGGCGTGCGCGCGTTTCCCGCTTCGCGTGCATTATTAACTCTATACGCCATTTTACCGAGTTTGTAAACGTTACAAACCGTCTTATTTATCGCGAGCATTACGTTAATTGAGAAATAACAAGATTTTATTTAATTTGCACACTAGCTGTATCGAAGATTATATGGCAGATGCACAATTATTAAGCTCAATTTGAATGTATGAAATAGAAAGTTGTCTATCGTAAATAACACCTCATTTGTTCTGCACTGCTGATCTTTATTACGTGATCATTATAAAGTAATAAACTAACTTTACTCGAGTATGGGATATTAAAAGCATTTGTATAAAATTGGTTAGGCAGGGAACTTACCTAGAATACCATCAATACTGTGGTTTCTTCTAGGATCTGATTCGTCCCTTTTGCCTCCTCGAATTAGCCTCGAAATAGAACTGACTGACGGCGCAGTGTTTTTATCACAAATGCCTTCTTTTATAAGTTTATCTCTAATTTCCCAGGAAAATATACCTGGGTTTTGTCTCTTGAGCTCTTCTATCCGATTCTCTACTTCGGGCGTTGCAACTCTTGGTTTCGATCCTCCGATAACACCAGGGCGGATGGAACCAGTCTCCTAAACAAAAACATTATTTATAATACATCAGACTGATAATTTCTAAACAAAATGACGGTAAAAATGGTAATGTTACCATTACTGTTACTAAATGATGGTTTTTCGAAATAAAAACTATTTGTATAAATTTCAGTATGGTCAGAGCAATAAGTACCTGGTATCTATTGAGTATCTTGGAGACGCAGCCGTGGGAGACGCGCAGCTGGCGCGAGATGACACAGGGCCGCACGCCCGCCGCCGCCATCTCCACGATCTTCAGCCTGATGTGGTTCGGCAGAGGATGACCGTTGATGAACACTCCTCCTAGCTGATTCATGCGTCCTTGCCCTTTAACAATAACATTTAAATATGTTAATTAAACATCCAAACACTACACTTATCATTAAATGCTTTAGTTTTAATAACTACTTCTACTAATTTAAATCACTATGACTTCAAGCTGCGTAATAGGTACATGAGTCACTTATGGCTCCAAGAGTGACTATCGATCAAAGAACGTTATGATAAACTAGCGATATTAATCAAACCCGGTTTGTGATTGTTGTATTTGAATTTATCATAGCGCAGCGGTTATTAAAAAACGTCATTTCTTATTTTGGCAGTTATTAGGCTGAGGTTTTTATAAGTATCTCATTTAGGAGTATGGTTGATTAAAGTAGGTGTTTTTTTCATTGCTTGGTATAAGTTTGTACCAGAATAGGAACAGGAAAAATAAAGCGTTAGGTACCTTATTATGATAACAAAATTACAACAATATTCATAGACAATCTTAATCGATTAGGTATATAATATAATAATATCTACAACGTCAATTGTAAAGAAAAGAAATGCTTCAAAACACGCATTGACGGTGACGTTTACATACTACCAATTTCACGTTCTATCGGATGTGATCTCAAGCAAAAGTATCCAATATGTTTCAACACACACTCAGTTAAGCGGAATCTAAACCTTTACGTCCCTTTGACATATTACAGTAAAAACTCCACAATTCTTTCACAAAATCAAACTCACGAACATAACTTGTAATTATTATTAAGAGTTATTAAATCTTATCAAGAATTAAAGCGATGAGTCATTCTCAATTTTCCACAGTGAAAAGAAAGTCATCAAAATTTAATTAATGTTTTTATCATCATGAGTAACCCGTCGTAATTAAGTCTCTTCGATATTGATTGCAAATAAAATCTTAAGAGAGATGAAATATATAACATTTCTGGAATTGATCGTAGGCATGTGTGTGTAAAGTGTGGCTATTATAATCACATCGCGGCCAATGGTTTGAGACCACCTATCGTCAAAGGAGGCCGCCTTTCGTCGATTTTTGCGACGCCTTTTGTAAATTGTATTTTATCTTCTCGGGCCGAGATAGCGTTTAGAAAAAATCTAAGATCATAGTTAATTTGATGATAAAGAAATTTCGTCTTGTAATTCTTACTAAGCACATCTCGATTAAAAAGATTTATCTGCTTATTGACACCACTTATTAACAGCTAAGTATGTAACGTATACTACTTCTTTTTTTGTTTTATTAGTGATATTTTGACCTAGATATTAGATGAATATTTCATTTCAGTTGTATATTTTCATAGTTCAGGTATTTTTTAAATGTATCTTTTAATTTTATAATGCGTATATGACTAACAAAATAAATATTTCATACGTAACTTTAATCCTTTATTTAATCTAATTTGACCGAATAGAAAAAATACATCACAGTGGCATCTTCCACTTGTAAAGGCATTTATAGTTTATCAATTTGGATTATTCCATATATGATTATTCCTCAAAGAAACCGCCGCATGTAGACCCTAGACCCCTGTGGAGAAGCACCGATCAATTAAACAACATGTCAACAAGTGTGTCCTTTGATAAGGCGAGAACCGAGATGGAAGACAATTCACGCAAAAACAAACCCTATTCCAAACAATACAGGGCTAAAAATCAAATCCAGTATATTCCTAAGTGGGTGTTAATAGTTTTCAAAAAACCTTATTATATTTTGATCCCTATCTGCGAAGTATTAAAGCACTTAATTCCCTGCAAATATAACACTCTTGGTATAATCCAAGTCTCACGCAAAGGATCCGCAAGCGATCCCTATTTTTTTGTCAGGCCCTGCAGACGTTGTGGTGCCTCAGAAACCCATGTTTTTGAGTGTTAATTTTATGTTCCCGAAATATTTATGACGCATAACGTGCCCATAATAACCCCTCTATACAAATGTGGGTGGCTTAGTAATAATGTATCACTTTATTAGAGTTTGAGTTGTCAAGTCTGGATTACCGGATTTATAAGTACAGGACTCTTTGGAATAAAATTAAGTAAATTTTATATTACAAAATACATTTACTAAAGAAAAAGAAGTATTATAAAATAACCTTTCAAGAGCAACAATCTAGAAGAGCCGGTATTCTATAGGAATAATATTCAATATCCCTATAATGCAGTTGAAATAAGATCAATCAAGGGTACAATCGTTGAAGGACCCACAAAAGGCACAATAGTGACTTAAAATTACAATGCATAATAGAATTCGCAAACATTATAACGCTATTAACGCAAAAGGAGGTAAAGTTAACAACAAATTTAAACATCTTTCTGTAAAGCTAATCGTCCGGAAACACTTTGCATCATGCACCATTTTCTAACTACAATAGCTGCTACTAGGGTGGCATACATTGATCCTACCCCCAAAAAAATATATCAATAGTATCCAGTAGCCAGAATGCGAATTTTTTACTTACTAGTTTTATTCATGACTGCAATACTGATTCCCTCGGAACATAATCAAACACTGAGCTCAGATATGGACACCTCATAGAAGAACTCATAAAAATTCTCACTTTAACATAATCTTGTTCCGATTCGCTATACCGTCGCACTCGTGTTAGACGAAATTGAAACAGAGTCTGCCATTTAACGCTAACCGTAAGAGCTAAACCGTGACCGGGTAAATAAAGACTTTATATTTCACATTTCTGTGTCAACTTTAATTAGCAATCACATTTTCATCAACCCCAGCAATACTTTCGTTTTTATCACTCATTGTTGTTTGAAGATTGAATTTTCAAAGTCCACTTTTACATAACAGAATTTCGTTTTCAATTTGTCCGGCTCGGGTTTCTTAATCGCAGCTC
>CAJQZM010044060.1:0-22853 GCA_907164665.1 Colias nastes
GTTTGTTTGTTTGTTTGTTTGAACGCGCTAATCTCGGGAACTACTGGTCCGATTTGAAAAATTATTTCGGTGTTAGATAGCCCATTTATCGAGGAAGGCTATAGGCTATATATTATCACGCTAAGACCAACAGGAACGAAGCAATGCAGGTGAAACCGCGGGGAACAGCTAGTTAAAGATAAAGTTAATGTTTTTAAACATGCCTCGTGATATTCTATAATTAATATCATAATAATGATGAAAGCTTTTGGTTATTGAATACCGTAATAAATTCTGAAAAATATATTACCAACCCGACAAATATTGATCTTTATTAAAAAAAATCATAGTAGGTATACCAGTAGAACCTACCTACCTACCTACATAGTATTCAATCTGCAATAACATTCACACATCTATACAACACGTACAAAACGATCTCCAGAATCTTCTATTCATACATTCGAATCTCCAAATATAACAACGAAATTGAGACACGTAGCGCACGTCACACGGCTTCAGGAATCCAGTATAAAGCTAGCCTTTGTCTTGATAATATTTAATGTACTTACGAAACAGCAATGCGGCATGCGACTAGCACGTAATGTGTCGGAAATATTCCGCATGTTACGAATACTTAGTCCCCGTACATTTTCTCAGCCATTACACGGAGTTTGTGTTAAATAGTCCTGAAACTGTAACATTTACAACAATAGTGTAGGCTGTAGCCTGTAGGGGTAATTTAATTTGGGATTCGATGTTGTCATTTTATAGATTAAGTAGGACTTGTCACTTGTCTGTACCTACTGGGTTTAATTGAAATAAAATTCATGCAAACTACACATTTTTTTAAATTAAATTATATAATTTAAATAAATCTGCTCACCAATGGACTTGCAAGCATAAAATTTTTCACAAATTAAACTACGAAAATTCGGTTAGTTTAATTTTCTTGCATCCGTATGAACTCCGAGCGCCTCATCATAAGCGACGTGAAAATTTAATAAAATATTTTAAAAGATTTTCCGGTCTAGTGCGGTAAACGGTTATTTAGATAACTTAACTATATTAAAATATTTTAATCAAGATTTTAATTTTACGTTAAATTGATTCAAGAAGGTCTTATAGCGGTAAAATTACGTTAGATTACAAATTGGTTTTCCTTATTAACTTATCGAAAATAATATTAGTACTTATATTTTTAATACTAAATAAAAACTGTGTTTTAGTACACTAAAGCTAAATAATACCTTTACAAAACGAAATAAATATTGGCATAATCCTGAAAGCTATTGGAAATCATGAAAGTAACATTTATTCTAACGACGCCGCTCACAATGGCCTCTACCCACTCTTATATTAAATGTCACACGTTCCTATATCATTCGCAGACCTCCGCGATTCTCGCTCCAATACCTGACTTGAAAAACATACAACAATAGAGCAACACTTCACACCTATTAAGTTACACCCGCTTCCATTGATACATTTGACGCCACTACAAAGACACCAACATAAACGTCAATATGGCGGTTCTTTCAAAAATCGAACGGTCTTCATTTTCTTTCTTTCGTGCCAGTATTTGATGCATTAGCCTCGAATTAGTCGGCCAGTTCTTTATGGTAACAGATAAAACAGATTTTTTTAAATAATGTCACATTCTGGGTTGACAATGTTGTTACGCCCATAACTTGTGTGGCATTTCTTGGGTGGCTCGGAAGGTAAATTCCCATTGCTTATTGAAGTACTGTGGAATACGCAGTATATAGTATTTTGAATAATTAATTGTCTACTTGGTAACATGCTTCTTTTATTTCTAAACGAACACTTTTTGTTTGAAAGTAAGTAATCTAAGAAAGAGTGTCAGTTTTTATAAATAATTAATTAAAAACTGTCTCGTAAACGACACTTTATTTTTAAATGTTTGAAAGTTTAAAACAACATGGGTCGTTACTAAAATTAAGAAGTATAACAGACTTTTAAGTTATTTTATAAAGTGTAATTTTATCCTATTGAGGAATATTTATTACTAAGATAATTATTACCTATGTATCTATAAATACTTAGGTATCTACTTTAAAAAGTAGATATGAAAGATTGATATGGTTAGAATTTATCACACTTTTACACGTAATTAATAAAGGCACCTAAGTACATTAATTAACAAAGGTCTAAGTTTTGTGAAACAATTTTTAAAGAATTACTATTGCATGTTTAAAACAGTATCTTATTGCGCGTTAGACAGTACAAGAAATACATTACGTAAATTCCGTATACATAAGCACACAATATAGAATTGAGGAAGCAATCAATAACAAGTAGCAAATCTGTCAACAGGTATATGAATTGAAAGGATAGCCACCCACCGGTAGCATTATAGTTTGGTTTGCTACAATGCGCTTAGTAAGGCATACGGATATAGACAATAGAGTTGAGAGAATGACCATGGACTGTCTTGTTTGTGGTTTAGATACGTCAGCGAGGCAGCTACTGAACAGTAGGACACTTTCTTTTGTTCTAGACGACGTGACGTCTCTGCGGTTACCCACACATTATGGGATGCTGTAAATTTAGTTAACACCGTGACGTGTTTGTTTTAAATTCTGCGAAGAAAATTTTGCGTGACGACCACTGAAGAGTTTTAGATTATGTTCAGTATAATTGGGGTTTAGAATAATAATAATTAGGTGGTGCGGTCGGTGGCTGAATGTTGTAATACAATATTTTCGAACTGTTTAAAATTTCCATAACGCTTATTTAAGGAACGAGTCGCAAATATCATCTATTATGAAATGTGAAAAATGAAATGAATGTAAAACGACTTATAAATTGTCACTAAATAACTTGTGATCAAAACGCAAAAAAATACCCGAAATAAACACCAATTCTCTTTGAGTATCTTATAATAATTATTTTAAGCTCCTCTCTTAATACAATAGTATTAGGTGTGAACTATAACTAAAAACTCATCAATCTATTCATCTTCTCTTATTCTTCTTCACTATTGTTATTTAACTGAGAACTCAAAATAAATGACAAATATTTGTTTTATCATTATTAAATATTGAAATTTCCCTATCATGTATCTTCATTTCCTTATAAAAATATCTGTAAGTTGGTACAAAAAGAATCCACATTATCTTTGCAACATTTTAAAGCAGAGCCGTCTGCAGAGTGAATTGCTCAAATATATTTTAAATTAGTTATAATTTACACAAAGAATAGTTCTGCTATTATACTCCATCCAAACACAATGAAAGTAGACAATAGCAAACGACCTTAAGATAACCCAATAAAGTGCAAATGTATATTTTATTTTTTTTTTATTTTATTTAATTATTTATTGCACACACAAAAGAAATAGAGACACATAAAGTACAGATAATAGGAAAATAATGTGTACAAACGGTGGCCTTATCGCTAGGTAGCGATCTCTTCCAGGCCACCGTATGTACTATGTAAGGAGAGACGTTAAAAGTAGGTGGGTGAGCAAAAAATAAGGCTTTAGGAAAAAAGAAAAATATAATTATAAATATTCAATATATATTATAAATATATGTATAATATCATAATATACAACAACTGTATAGTAGTATATAACAAGAGAAAACATAATTATAAATATTTAATAAGTATATCATATAGAACAAATATATAGTAGTAGGTATATAACAAAGAAGAAAATAAGATAACAGTAAGGAAATAGAGGAAAAAGCTAAGCAAGAGAAAGATAGTGTGACTTAAGAAGGTGTTTAAAACTTCTTAAGGATTGCGCTTGACGTACTTCTAGTGGAAGTTCATTCCAGAGTTTGGCAGCACGAACAGCAAAGGAATGACCATAAAATTTGGTGTTCGTGACAGGGACACGCAAAAGTAAAGTTTTGGAAGGACGAGGGAAAGGAGAGGTAAAGTAATCAAATTTATCTTTGAGATAGTGAGGAGCTTTAGGATCAAACAGGACGGAGAAAAGAAGATGAAGGATGTGGGAGTTACGACGGAAGCGGATGGGAAGCCAGTTGAGTTTTTTGCGATAGTCTGACACGTGGTCAAACTTACGCAAGCCAAAGATAAAGCGAATGCAAAAATTCTGAAGGCGTTCAAGTCGACTCAACTGGGCTTCGGAAAGGTCAAGGTAGGAGGTATCGGCATAATCAAGGTGGGAAAGGAGAAGGGAATGAGCTAGCATTATTTTTGTAGGGATAGGCAGAAAGTTGCGCAGGCGCCGAAGAGAGCCAGCGGAAGCAAACATCCTCCTGCTGACCTCCTTCAGATGAACATCCCACGACAGGGTTTGATCCATTAAAATACCCAAGTTTTTAACGTGGGTACTGTATGTAACCGATCTGTATGCCGTCCAACAAAACATCCGGAAGAGCTGCCCAATCAATCCTTGACACGTATGACGCACTCCCAATGATGATTGTCTGTGTTTTAGATGGATTTAGTAATAGTCCAAAATTCCTGCTCCAGTTTACAATGGTAGACAAATCATTGTTGACCTTGCTGATTGCATTGGGCAAGTCTTCCAGAGTCGCTTGGGTGTAGATTTGGACATCGTCAGCATACATGTGGTAGAGAGAAGTTAAAGATTGAGTTAAGGTATTAATAAAAATTGCAAAAAGGAGAGGTGACAAGACGCAACCTTGTGGCACGCCGGCATTGATATTGCGCCAAGACGAGGAAATGTCATCAAGCGAAATTCGCTGCCGGCGTCCATGTAAATAACTATGGAACCAATTACACGCAGATGGAGATAGGTTAAGCAAGCGTAGCAAGCCCAGCAGTAAGTCGAAGTCTACAGAGCTATAGGCGTTGCTGAAATCAAGTAACGTGAGCACTGTGAGCTGCTTGTTGTCCATGCCGAGTCTAATATCATCAGTGATTTTGGTGAGCGCAGTAGTCGTCCCATGACCAGGACGGAAACCGGATTGGAAAGGGTTCAATAAATTATGTCTATTAAGGAAACTACTGAGTTGTTGATGGACTAATTTTTCAAGGACTTTGGAGAGGAAAGGTAAAATGGAAATTGGTCGGAAGTCACTGTGGGAAGAGGGTTTGGGCTTTTTTGGTAAAGGAATAACCTGAGCACTTTTCCAGGCGGAGGGAAAAGAACCCGAGGAAATGGAGCAGTTTAAAATATGAGTTAAGATTGGGATAATAAGGTCAAGGATAGGGATGATCATGTTACGACTGATGCCATCACTACCGACTGCATTAGACGACACTGACAATACGCTCTTCTTAACATCTCCATCAGCGAATTGGCTCAGGTGAAACGGTGGAAAATTAGGAATTGATAAAGAAGAAAGATTGTGAAGTGTATTTAATTTTGTATTATTATCTAAAGTGGGTGGAGAATCGGTGAAATGTTGATTTAAAAGTTCTATATTTAAGTTATCAGGAAGAGAGTTACTACTTTTATTACCAATTCCTATGGATTTTAAGAATATACATAGAGAATATCGTGACATTTTATACAATACATGTGAAGACGCTTTTAAAAAGAAAAGTGTCATTAGTAAGACACGTATCAAAGCGCTGAAGGTGAACTAAAAGCCACCCTTTATTGTTCTCTTAACGACATCAATACTCACTTTTATTGAGGTTGAGTAAAACAATATCGTTAATAGACAGAGGATACATTATACGGTACAATTGTTTTGGTGAAAAGGACCGCGCTTATGTGCTTAAAATTTTAATTGATCAAAATATTTTGAAGTTCTCAAAACTTTTATTGTTGATAATAATTGTGTATGTTGAAATGATACATAGAAAGATTTTTTATCAGAAACTCACGCTAGCAAATTCTTTTTTACACTAAAGATTATGTTCATTTAAAAAATTTCAACTACTATGTAAATACAATAATTGAATTAAATCAACGTTCCAGTTTATTTATTGCCAGTAATTATTTTTGAATCATTATCATAATTAATCTTCTTACAAACGATCATATTTTATTTTCGCAAACTTGGTGTGACATTGAACAATTTCATAAGCATGAACATCGAAAATCCTTCAATAAAGAAAGCTAATTGCAAAACAATGACGCGATATAACTAAAGATAATTTGTACTAAGTAACTCGATATAAAAAATTGTCACGAACAGTGCATTTGAAAGGCGTTTATTATAGTTCCATTCCTAGAACCTAGTTAACGGTTGTAAATCTATTTAATTGCCAGTATTTTTATCTGAAACGTTTTCATACAATGTTTTAGGGTGCTGCCTCCTGCCGTACAGGAGCAAAGCTGTAAAACAATAAAACCTTACTGTATACTCATTGTGACTGACATTGACTCTAACTGCCATTGTTTCCAATAATAAATGAGTTTTTAAAATTCCTCGCCTCTCTCTTGTTTTGTCGCAGCGCTTACTGCTAAATGTGGCAATTTATGTCGATTGAATCGATTCATTATTGATTGTTCGTTTATAATAAAGTAAGAATGGATTATATCATATGTTTGTTTTGATTAGACGAAGTACCTATTTATCATTAATCACTATAAATGCGAGCATTTGTAAAAGCAATAAGAATAAACGACATAAATACTGACTTCAAATCTAAGCTAACTGAAATTAAATCTAAAATATTATCTATTATCTTAATCTTGTACGATTTCTGCTTTCAAGCCTCTAAAATGTAATTGTGACATAATCGATATTTTATGCTTCCCTAAGAAATTCCCGAAACTCTTCAACTTTGACGCCATAAATCAAATTAAAATAAAAGATATTTTAAATACAATTACTACATAGTAGGTATGTATTTTATACCGACAGAATTATTAATTATTTTGTATATTAGGTAGGTACCTACTTTGTTTGCGTGTGAGTTGCATTTGCTGTGTCTTGATGTTTATGTTTACAATTAATTGATATACGTTGGTAGGTAATTATATAAATAGTGTACGTACTACGCTTGTACTCTACTAGATTATAAAAACTTATTACAAATATTTTAAGCTCTAACTTTAATATTATAACGTCCAGCGTGACATCCACCGGACAATACTGGATTAATCCAGTTATAGCTTGGTTGAACTGATCACGACAAAACAGCACTGAAACGGTGTAATATTTTTTTGAAGCAAATGACAATCTCTAGGCATCGAGATATGGCAAAAAAATATTTGTCGTATTATTTGAAATTGTCCATCTCAGTACAAAAACAAGTTTTTAGTTGAGTATATTACGGTAGTTCATTTATAAAGGATTTCTTTCGCTTGCTTATGTTTTCTTTTGCTAACCTGTTTACTTTACTGTGTTTATTTCAATAATCATTCAAGATCTTAATAACTAATAACTTCACTATTTAATTATAACGCCTGGTTAATTAATCTAAAAATTTATAACAAAACAAATTTTGTCACATCCCGTCCACATCCACACAGTAATTTGATAATTTATTATGTTAATTTTATGTCATTATAGTATTTTGGATTATAACATCAACATTTCTTATTCAACTTCTAATTTTACATTTCATAAATTACTATTAAAGCGGAATAAATCAATTATATCATCACATGATGGGGTATTGTCCAAAAGGAATGTATTGCAAACTTATTTAAGTGTTTGTTTATAACATGTGACATATCCTAGAAAATGTACTAAATCATTCGACTAACAACAAAGCATTATCCTCCTAAAGAAGCCATCAAACACAACACCTTAATAAAATGTTTGTAAACAAGCAAAGCTATCCCACAGAGAGGTTCTGCGCACACGCAGCGATCGCCTTAGATTTGTTTTCAAAGACAATGAGCACAACTAATGGCTACCGATGACTCACATACTAAATAAATTATTGTTGCCATCAAGACAAGACGGTACTTAGAAGAATCACTAGCGTTTGTTCGCTCCTCTATGCTAAACCAGACTAATAATTCGTTCAAAACAATCCTAGATGTGCTTTCCTTTAAAGGGTCACTGCATGAGGTCTGAAGCAACGAAAGTTGGTCTATTGTTAATTATGAAACAAAACGGCGTGTCGACACCCTCGTTTCTTTTATTTGCTACAAAATTACAATTCTTGGCAGTGTCTGTGTAAGACAAAAAGTCGAGCTCCATTATATTGTTAGAAACAGCGCAATGATGAAGGCCGTTATGTTTAAATTAAATGTACTATTTATCTTCAAATTGTTAACGATACAGGCGACGTCTCTTTACAATAAATTTTTTATATCATAAAACTAAGAGATTGAATCGCGATAAATGAGAATGTTTTAATATACTTTTAGCAAGATTAATATACGACAAAAAAGATATTACTTCTATTCACGCGCCAATGCATTTGCAAATTTATCTCATCTCGTCCCGGCTATAGATACGCCTAACAATCTGAGCTAACATGAACTGTGCTATGGACCTCCCTAGTTAACGGATGAATAAAAAGTGGAAGCTACTCGAGTATAAAGCTACTTTTTTGGTGGAATTGTCGATCGATATGCACGATTTCTACGTTTGTCGAAGAATCGGTGGACACTGAGAAAGAATGTCGTTGAATCATTTCTCGTGAGAATCGACAAACATCAAGTGCTATCGACGCATATCGTTAGGCGATTGTTGATTTTCGCTAAACAAATGCTTTCGTCACGGCTCCGAATTGCTTTCGGAAGCAATTTTGGTAAGGTGTATTTCGGTATATGAAAGTTCCCGTCCTGAGAATCATGTCAATCCATGTTTCCGTGAATTGTACTGATTTTACACCTTTCTACAAATCGGACATTCGACACACACTATGTGAGTCATAGTTATTATAATAGAATTTAATTGAAGTGTCGTTTTATAAACAAACAGGTTTATTATATTCGAGTAGCATGAAATGCCGCATTATGTCTAACAACTAATAACAAGCGTGAGAAATATACACATAGCTCTCAAAGCAAAATAGTTTAAATTTAGCGAACTTAATGGTGATGAAGATTAAAAATAATTTAAAATTATTGTGTGAAATTTTTTATTTTGCGATTATGCAACATGACACGACATAAGTTCTTTAGGAAGTTTGGCTACCTGGCGGTATGCTTGATTTCAGAAATGCTTGTAGGTACCTATATTATGTATGTTTCTGTTAAAATGTACACATTACTTGATCTTTAATCAGCCTATAGGTAATTTTGTTGTTTTAAGTACCTAAGTACCCAATTGAAAGTCATAAGTCAATACAAAATAATTGGCATTTATACTGAAATTCATAGCTTCAAATTGTAAAATGACACAAACGATCATTGATTTCTCCAAATCCGTCCCTTATCCGTGACATTAACAAAAAGTGTCGTTCCCAAACAAGATAATGTGGCTAATTATAACGAATCGATTAAAAAAGGGTTTATTAGTAAACAAGGTGCTAAAACAATAATAGCCCGATCGGCGGTGTGACGAAAGCTCGTCGCATCAGAGCGCACCACGTGCGTGCACTATGCGCTGTGAAAATCGATCAAGCACCGAACGAATTTCCCGAAAAACTATCAGTCGATGACCGATTATAAGAATTTCGATGCCCCCAAACTTTAAGCGAAACCCACGAATCCACCTGCGACCATATCCATTATAACTGTCGCTTCGACACGAGGTTTAATTGACCGACAGTTAGCCAGTTCAATTTGTTGTGATTTTCTTTCTCACGATGTTATGTGAGAACTGGAGATTTTTAATCGCTATCCGTTTTATTGGCCGTTGCGCTTATGCGGTAAACAACAGGTATTCAATAATGACTCAGCCCGCTTCATTGATAAAAGGCATGTTTCAATAATTGAGCTTATAGCTCGGTTACAATCTTCAATAAACTTTACAGAGCTTGAATAATTTCTCTCATTGGAAGTGTCTTTAAGAGCTGATTGTTCGTCGATTTTGTAGTAATAAAATCTTAAGGGTGATAGATAAATGCTTTTTAATTTTTACTAATATACCCTTTCTCTTCAAAAGATTAACAAAATAAGTACCAACACGTAATCGATATCCAATCAAAAATAAACATTTTAGAAGCATGAATATGCTCGGTGACTAATAAGCCAGTCATAGGCAAAATAATAGTAAGTTAGACATGAACTACATTACGAAATCATTGAGGTCAGCCCAAGATCTGACGTAAGTCATCCTATTGTGATCTAATGGTTTATCCTTCAACTAAACTATTAATTTAAAACAGGTGTTCTGTATTCATGTTATTTTAATTGTTTTTAGAGCTATAATCAAAATATTATGATCTGTTCAAATATTTAAAAGGATTTATCTTAATGAGATTCATATAAACATTTACGCATAAACATCAAGTAAATTAAATTTTATACAAGAGGTTAAAACGATACTTCAATTTGTCACAAAATATTTGTAAAATAGAAATCTTTATACTTACCCGCAATTATGCCAAAAGTTTTCATCTCCATAAAAAATTATAATAACCCATAACTCTTCACCGAATTATAGATAATATTAAATCGTTCGTTGACATACAATCTCACTGTAGAGTGGATTTCTCGAAATCGCCTTACAAAAAACGTACGACTAAATCATAGGACATTGTAAAAAGTGATAGATCTAAAAATCCTTACTCATCTATATTCAGTTAAATCGGTCGCGATTTTCGGTTCCCACGCGTGTGCCTTACCGGCCAGTTTTTGCTCAAACACTCGTTTTTGTACAAGAAACCAGAATCCAATCACGTTTTCTATTCAACACCTTCCGCGATTCGATGGTGAGCAATGGCTAGCTTATTTTTATTCAGCGCAAAAAACGCTGAATTCAAAGTTATTTAAAACAATTTAAATCTAAATGCCGTTAGGTACTAAAAACACTGCGTTAATCACTGTTTATAAACGTTTGAACCGTTTGAAGTATTAATAGCTGTTACATTAGCATGCTAATTATGTGTTGATTGAGTTTGAATTAATTAAAACAGATGTCAAAATAAATCGTCTGTTTTTAAAAGGCTTGTGCTCAGTGTAGGTACTTTACTTTTAAAGTACCCACATTAAAACATGATGGAGTACCTACCGTTCCTTCAATCAATCATATTATAATATATGCACTAAGCAAATTTTAAACAAAAATTGTCGTGAAAAATTACTTAAAAACTTACCTGTTTTGCCACAATGCTGCTTTGCAATTAATTTTGCTTTTCACGTATAAATTAACATACTACATATATGTTCAAAATGACCTAAAACAGTCCTATATATTAGACCTCACGATTCCTTTTATACTCCAAAATGTATGAGGCACGTAAGAGTGCATTTGACTGCCTAATTAAACCCCATACTGTGCTATTGTTATTGTAATATTAGTACTCTCATTGATGTCGCCACATCACTACATAGTATAAAACAAAGTCGCTTTCTCTGTCCCTATGTCCCTTTGTATGCTTAAATCTTTAAAACTAAGCAACGGATTTTGATGCGGTTTTTTTAATAGATAGAGTGATTCAAGAGGAAGGTTTTAGTATATAATTTATTAGGTTTTAGATAAAGCGGGCGAAGCCGCGGGCGGTAAGCTAGTTAGCTATAAGAGATGTTGCTGAAAGTTGTGAATTACTCGTGTAAGTAGCTAGAATCGAAACGGGGAGCTATTTTTTTGTGAACACCGTAAAATAATAAAACAAAATAATGTCATCTATTTAAATATTATTTCCTAATGAAATACTGTGTTATTACTTATTACTGCCTCATTCCTGAAAGAGATCACCAGTAAACCTATTTTTGTAGAATTAATTCGAGTTAAATGTAAGTAATCCTGTTGTTTTATATCTTATGAGATACAATTATTTGTGAATAATTTTAATATTATATAAGTATTAAAACTGATGACATTACCGCGTAGATGCCACTTATTTAACACCAAAATCTGGTAATGACATAATTGTCGTTAAAATTATATACCTATGTTAACTGTATGTAAGATACCTAATACATGTGACTTCATTCATGAGACTGCACGCATATGCCTAAAGCGACATAAATAGATACTATAATAAATTGTGTTATATAAGGTGATATATTTCTCATCTAAATCGTTTAGTACAAACATTTGATTTTAACAAAGTACTGACAGATAATGTTTAACTTTTAATCTTATTATTTATATTCTTATGAATTTGATATACAGTAAAACCCGTTTAAGACGATTTCCCAGGGACTCAACCAAAAACGCGTCTTAAGCGGGAAAGCGTAATAAGCGGGAAATAAAAAACGGACTTACTACATATTACATATTATGTATTAATATTTATTATGGTTTTTCGGATGTATGTACTTATATTGTACATTTAAACATTATGTACGTTATACAAAATGTCGTGTATTACTATCACGTTATTATAATATACAGTGTGGAAATTTTCGATGGGCCCTGGAGGGAAAGTACTTGAAATACTGGAGATAGCAAATTTTGCTGAAAGGAAACATTCCTTTATTTTTAAAAAGAATTATAACTGCATTCAAAGATTTTCGAAAAATCACTTGCATCGACCGGGAATCGAACTAACCGAAACTAGGTAATTTTTGTCGTCGTCGCTTTTGATTTAAAGAAGTTACATCGCGTCTTAAATCATTAACTGCTGATAATGCCTGGGCGTGTGTCAATATCGGAGTTGACTCATCTTCTTCTTGATCATTACCACTTTGAGCCTCTTCTTGTGTGTTATTCACACTCTAAATAAGATCTTCAATAGATTGAATTTCTTATGATGATACATTATCATCAATGAATATCCAGGAAACCAGTCATCGCGTCAGTTCAGTCAGTCGGGTTTGAGTCGGCCGCTGTCGCAGGGGTAATATGTGTTGGCCGTTAGAGCGTATTAAACGGGATGACGATCGTATTAAGCGTTAAATAATGTATGAAAACATGTCTCAAGTTGCAGGGACTGATGCAAAATGTCGTATTATACGAGAAATCGTATTAAGCGTGATCGTATTAAACGGGTTCTACTGTACTTACTTAACTAAGTGAACCATTAAAAAATTGAATTGGTTGACTAGGTGGTATTGTTTAAATTCTTCCATTCTTATGTTGCTTATTTTATGTTGTCTCATAGAAAGTACCTATTTAACAACAACATTTTAATAGAAAATACTAGATTAAACATGTTAAATAATTTTGGCAATAACAAAAACTCTTCTTTTTATGTATATCATCGTATAATATATTTTTAAAATTTTAAATTTTCATATATGCATATGAATTCGTAATACGTATATGTACAATGCACTTCAATCTTTTTGGAGCGGAGTGAAGTTAGGAGCGAGTAATGCGTACAACCTATGCACTGATTGGACTGAACTACAGTAACAGTATACAACATTACTTCCTACATTCAGTCAATATAAGAACGTTATATTATCTGTGACAGAATAAAGAAGTACCTACATGAGCAAGTTGACAGCAACTTCAGTCCGGTCAGTTTTTGTTGTACCAACTAGTGCACTCCATCACTCTCCTAGGCCGATGGGACGGAACATTCGACATGACTGGAGAGAGATTAGGTACGTAAGGTCGACATAATCAAAGCAAATTATAACCCAAGTAGACTTATAGGTTTTGCCATAAACCTTTCATATTCATAGGTAAATAATCGACGAGATATTTATTTGTTGTTCAAATTTATAGAAAGCTATTGAATAAATTTAGGCGACTCACAATTATATAAGTAGGTAGATATAGATAGTAATTTTATTAATAACTGTCAAAAGTAATAGTTTATCGGGTTCTATTTGAAAATGATGTTAAAAAATCAATAACATTTTCACCTATTCTTACTACATGCATATAAGGTCATTAAACTGAAGAAAATGTATATTATTAAATACATTACGTACATTAATTGTTTTAAGTAATTATGGGCGAGTTTTCAATTCAAATAAGAATTAAGAAATAGGGGTTGGTAAATGAAAAAAAATATAAAATTTTATTTATAATATGTATATTTATTTCGGTAAACAAGGCATTCTTTACAAAATATTAATTATCTTAACCAATTTGCACATAATTTTCTAAAAATAAATATTTTCTGCTACATCACATTTTTATACAAGGCATTTTCAAGGGTGATTTCGAAATATATTTAAACTTAATCCTACGACATTTACAATATTAGAACATTTTACTGACTACTTAAAAATATTCAACGATTATCACTAAATGTATGTAGAAGAATATTATCTACTGATGATAAACTAGTTCTTATTTCATATAGGAACGCTCGGTATTAACAAATACTAAATAAAGCTATTGAATAATACAAATGAAAATTAATAATCAATTTAAATACTAATTTAGAAAATTTCATAATGGACCTGTGCTATAAAACTATCGTTGTACAGTCTCATACATAAGTTCTTACGCATTTATTATTTAAATTTATTAAAATCGGCTTGAAAGGCACAGTTGATATGTCGTGAACTCTAATACTTATATAGATCGATCTATTACTAATTATTTAGTAAGAATTAAACATCGATATAATTATGTAAACGTTTGTTTTAAAGATATTTAAATCAATGAACTCTTCCCATATCCATGCCGCCAAGTTGTCCAATGTAAGGGTATCCAGATTTAGCTTCTGTAGGCGAATGTGCGTGCGATGCGTAGTGAGATGGGTTAGTACCAAAAAAAGAACTGTAACAAAAGAAACATTGCTTTAGTATAGGGCATTTATACTCAGATAAAGTGCAATAATATTAAAAAACAACAACATGATCGTTTCAAACTCAAAATGTTCTTGGCTTATTTTATGTAATCGAATAAATTTAAATTTGTCTTCACAATGTGCATGTTTTTTATACCTGTATTTTTATAAATACTGAAATAACTTTTCTCCCTAACTGTATGCACCACGTAGGAGGGCCATAAGAAAATCATATTAAAAATTCATCGACCTTCAGATTCTACCAGCCACTATAATAGAACCAGTAATAACAGACTAAATTAAGTATTACGCCTAATAATTACTACTTATCGACCGTAATACGTAATGTAGGTGGCCCAAATTACTTTGATACATAAATGCCGATTTACAGAAACAAATCGTGAGCAAGCGTGCAATAAAATTATAAATTCAATCGAACAGTGGCTAATACGTTATTAACTCTTATTCATAGCAACACATAAATATTATTAGATTATGTGTAAAGTGTGGGAGTTTGGTGTCGGATTAGTGTAACACAATGCTTAGTTATATGTTGTTTGACATTTCTTATGATAACTAACATCAATAGTTCTATAATAAAACAGATGCTTTACAAAGCAAAATTAAAAAAGATACACGAAATGGTTAAAAGAAACAAATGTATCCATTTGAAGTTGAATTACGACGTGCAGTTACCAAATCCTTAAACAATAACAAATGTATTTGAATTATAACCTTATTATAATGACAGGTGGGTAGAAATCTGATCATTTAATAAGAGTCCTAAGACATCATTAGGCAAAGCTGCAGGCCATTAAACTAAACACGCAATGCCAGTTGCACACTCATAGTATTAATTATTAAATTAAACGCCTACACCAACCCCCGGTGTATATTTATCCTCCAACCAGTAATTATATTTTTAAAAAGCTGTAAACTTTACAGCTATAAATATCAACATTATTTATGACGATCGAATTAAATTAGTAGCAGTATTTAGATAAAAAAACATATTAAATTAACTATTATATCTGATACGTCTGCAAATGAAAGTCAGAATTGTACTAATAATATTATATTCATTACGTGGTGCAACATTGAACAATAATTAAAACAACCGATAATTATTTTACATCATAGTAATATTATGCAAAGGGAAAGTCTAAGATTTCAATCGAGCTGTAATCGAAAAGCAATTTTCGTTCACCTGCATGCATCAATCACGAGCATATTTCGAAGCTTCGAACGGTTCCGATATAAAGTGATCAATAAAAGGTACACGCAAGCCTTGCAGTTTAGGAAGTGGATAACAAATAGCTGCATACAAGTTTTAATACTCGGTTAGAGCTACTTAATGTAAGGGTTCATTGGACTAATGTCACGTTCGGCCTTTCATTAATTGCGACCGCTCGATACAAAGCAACACAAGTTTTTCCGCAATGTAAGAAACTGGGTAATATTGCATATTACCTTCACGCGAATTTAGATCTTATCATCTTGGAGCAAGCACTCTTATTGGGTCTCTCCATTCCAGCAAACAAAGATATCTAAACTAATGCATTCCGTCATTTAACAGGTCTTAGGACGTATTGTTGCACACGTTTAGTATGAGTTAAGAGTTGAAGATATTATAGTACTCTTGGATAATGAATTCATACTAAATCGATGTCATGATGAAATATTTTGAAAAAATGCGAATTAAGTAATTTAATATTGTATTGGCATCTTGCGTCATATGACTGAATAATGCAGACTGATCACCATAAAAAACTAAACTCATATATTATTGGAATGTCCCTCATTGTACTGGAAGAGATATTGTGTGTGGTCCAATGTGTGGTATATTGACTGGCTTTGTCTAGATAACACAGATAAATTTCTTCGCCATATAGAATACTGTGACAATGCATCACAATCTCTTACGAGTTACGACAAATTCACTTCAGTCAGTATCGACAGACAGACAGAATCATGTGTATTATATAACATTTCATGATCAAAATTTCACGTTCGAAGTTAACAGAAAATTAAAGACAAAATCAATTAATAAACGGTACAAAAAGTGCATGAAAATTGCAACCCTATTGAATTCACGATCGCATCGGCATATTACGGACAGAGCCCTATAATAACTGGTCATGCGGCGCATAATGGCTGACTTCTTACTCTTAATTGATTAGCGGCCGCTTCGGATAATGATAAAGGAAGGTGAAAGGAAATAAAATGAATGCTTCCCCATTTGCAAACCATTAGATAGATCAGAACGAGTCTCTTTGAACGTGTTGTTGCACATTTTTCTTAATTGCAATGAATTTATCTTTTAATAACTTAATTCATGTCATTGGAAACGTTTTTATGTTTAATAACTGGTGATCGGTGCTTTTACTCGATTATCATAGCAGAAATATATTTATTATGCAAAATTTGTAGCGCTTAAGATTATTGAGATATTAAAATAATTCATGTAATTATTTATAAGATCTTCGTTGTAACTTACCTATAATTTTCTGGCCATGCGCTGACTTCAGCTAGCTTGTTCTGAGTGTGACTGAGTTGTCTTGAAGTCCAGTGATTATGAGCTGACATATGTTCTTGTTTCGCGTAGTCCCCATAGCCATAGGGATGCGACACAGCGTCGTTTGCGCTTTGGTACGTGGGATGTTGGTATGTTAAACCACTGCTTTGATTGGTTACAGATGGTGGGCTGGCCGCTACGGGACTGGAGCTGGGTGGAGTAGCATCTGCAGATGTTTGTAAGGAAGAAGGAATCTCAGACGACAGTGGCGTCAAATTTCCTGATGAAAATGAACTGGATGTCGGAGGGTGTAAAGAGGAAGCAGCAATTGCCGATTGGCAAACTGAAGGTGCCGTGAGCCCAGTTTGATGCAGAGAAGGAGCCAATGCCGAGTTTAGTACCGAACTTGATCCTAATGATGGATAAGATTGTTGCCATGAAGCACATTGGGCATTAAACGTTGAGGGGGGTTCATACTGTTGATGAACAGGTGGAAAGGCGGATTGTAAAGACATAGTATTGAAAGCGCTTAATTGTTGCGAATTTAGTTGCTTCCGCAGTCGTGCTCTTCGGTTCGAAAACCATACCTGTTCACAAAAAATATTATAAGTCATTGAATAATTTGAGCACGTAAAAACCGATATAAGAATGAATTTAACACATAAATTTACAGAAAATTACCGGCAAACAAAGAACGTGAACCAACCGATACACACGGCTATCACAAACCATAATTATAAGGTCGGGACCGCTCGATTACATTCTGTGTTAGGCTACAATCATTCGTGGCTATTAATCTAACAAAAAGTAAAGAAACGGTAGCGTGAACAACATGTGGTGGCTCGGTTACATTTTATAATTAATTATAATGATTATGATAAAGGCTATTTGTTATACTTTTACAATCATTCAGTGAAACAGATGGATATTTCAAATTTATAAAAGTGTTGGGGGATTTCACTGCATAAGTTTAATAGTTTATTTACCTGAACTCTGGCTTCAGTTAGCTTAGTTTTTTGTGCCAGTTCTTCTCTGGTATATACGTCGGGATATTGTGTTCTTGTAAAGGCGCGTTCTAATGCCTCAAGTTGATCTCCAGAGAAGGTAGTTCTAGATCTTCGCTGTTTTCTCTTCAAGGTGATGCCCGGTTCAGATTCCGTGTCAGAATCTTCACACGATGATGGACCTTTAGAAAATTTCAAATTATTTTTTGCTGGAAGCTCTTATCATCAATATTTTTTTATGTTTACTTTTTAATTGAGGCAATACTGTTAAAGGCTTATGATAACAGATGAGGTAATTTTTACGATAATTCAATGAAGTTATTACAATGCTCTAGAATAACTTCAACTTTTATATATAACTTCCACTTTCTAGATCAATTTGTTTCATTACATGTATAATAATCATTGTTCCACTGGTCCGGCCACACGCATTCTCATATTAAATTAACGTAACCACATCATAAATTATGCTTCATAACAGCTAATGGCTTTTTAGACCTATACAAATATAAAGATACTTTTCAATAATAAAAAAAAAATATTTAAATGTCATAAAACAATTTCGTTTTAATTAAGGAACGCGTTTGCAACAATGTACGTTTTAAATTAGGAATAAATTATAATTAAAAACTGTGCCCAACTTCCACGAAAGCGGTTGTAACTGTGTCGTTTTACCGTTATTCAGTTTCATAGGAACACTAAAGGCTTTCAATACGAGAACCTGCCTGCAAAGGGCCCGCTTTACGGCGTAGACATTACTTTAGCCGCACACAACTTAATATGCATAATCTTATCGCAAAATCTCAGGCAAAACCGCACTCTGTCGCTGAACGGGGATATTAGAAGCGCCATTTTATATTGGATAGCTATACGGAGACGTGCAGTACGGACAGATTGTCGTAATGCAAGCCTCGCGGCCAAACGCGATGGGATAATAACAGCTTTGAGTACTAATTTCATTTTTATAACCTGCAATTTCTGAAGCCGACACAAGGGGCGCTGCTGTGGCGTGCGCGCGTTTCCCGCTTCGCGTGCATTATTAACTCTATACGCCATTTTACCGAGTTTGTAAACGTTACAAACCGTCTTATTTATCGCGAGCATTACGTTAATTGAGAAATAACAAGATTTTATTTAATTTGCACACTAGCTGTATCGAAGATTATATGGCAGATGCACAATTATTAAGCTCAATTTGAATGTATGAAATAGAAAGTTGTCTATCGTAAATAACACCTCATTTGTTCTGCACTGCTGATCTTTATTACGTGATCATTATAAAGTAATAAACTAACTTTACTCGAGTATGGGATATTAAAAGCATTTGTATAAAATTGGTTAGGCAGGGAACTTACCTAGAATACCATCAATACTGTGGTTTCTTCTAGGATCTGATTCGTCCCTTTTGCCTCCTCGAATTAGCCTCGAAATAGAACTGACTGACGGCGCAGTGTTTTTATCACAAATGCCTTCTTTTATAAGTTTATCTCTAATTTCCCAGGAAAATATACCTGGGTTTTGTCTCTTGAGCTCTTCTATCCGATTCTCTACTTCGGGCGTTGCAACTCTTGGTTTCGATCCTCCGATAACACCAGGGCGGATGGAACCAGTCTCCTAAACAAAAACATTATTTATAATACATCAGACTGATAATTTCTAAACAAAATGACGGTAAAAATGGTAATGTTACCATTACTGTTACTAAATGATGGTTTTTCGAAATAAAAACTATTTGTATAAATTTCAGTATGGTCAGAGCAATAAGTACCTGGTATCTATTGAGTATCTTGGAGACGCAGCCGTGGGAGACGCGCAGCTGGCGCGAGATGACACAGGGCCGCACGCCCGCCGCCGCCATCTCCACGATCTTCAGCCTGATGTGGTTCGGCAGAGGACGACCGTTGATGAACACTCCTCCTAGCTGATTCATGCGTCCTTGCCCTTTAACAATAACATTTATGTTAATTAAACATCCAAACACTACACTTATCATTAAATGCTTCAGTTTTAATAACTACTTCTACTAATTTAAATCACTATGACTTCAAGCTGCGTAATAGGTACATGAGTCACTTATGGCTCCAAGAGTGACTATCGATCAAAGAACGTTATGATAAACTAGCGATATTAATCAAACCCGGTTTGTGATTGTTGTATTTGAATTTATCATAGCGCAGCGGTTATTAAAAAACGTCATTTCTTATTTTGGCAGTTATTAGGCTGAGGTTTTTATAAGTATCTCATTTAGGAGTATGGTTGATTAAAGTAGGTGTTTTTTTCATTGCTTGGTATAAGTTTGTACCAGAATAGGAACAGGAAAAATAAAGCGTTAGGTACCTTATTATGATAACAAAATTACAACAATATTCATAGACAATCTTAATCGATTATATAATATAATAATATCTACAACGTCAATTGTAAAGAAAAGAAATGCTTCAAAACACGCATTGACGGTGACGTTTACATACTACCAATTTCACGTTCTATCGGATGTGATCTCAAGCAAAAGTATCCAATATGTTTCAACACACACTCAGTTAAGCGGAATCTAAACCTTTACGTCCCTTTGACATATTACAGTAAAAACTCCACAATTCTTTCACAAAATCAAACTCACGAACATAACTTGTAATTATTATTAAGAGTTATTAAATCTTATCAAGAATTAAAGCGATGAGTCATTCTCAATTTTCCACAGTGAAAAGAAAGTCATCAAAATTTAATTAATGTTTTTATCATCATGAGTAACCCGTCGTAATTAAGTCTCTTCGATATTGATTGCAAATAAAATCTTAAGAGAGATGAAATATATAACATTTCTGGAATTGATCGTAGGCATGTGTGGGTAAAGTGTGGCTATTATAATCACATCGCGGCCAATGGTTTGAGACCACCTATCGTCAAAGGAGGCCGCCTTTCGTCGATTTTTGCGACGCCTTTTGTAAATTGTATTTTATCTTCTCGGGCCGAGATAGCGTTTAGAAAAAATCTAAGATCATAGTTAATTTGATGATAAAGAAATTTCGTCTTGTAATTCTTACTAAGCACATCTCGATTAAAAAGATTTATCTGCTTATTGACACCACTTATTAACAGCTAAGTATGTAACGTATACTTCTTTTTTTGTTTTATTAGTGATATTTTGACCTAGATATTAGATGAATATTTCATTTCAGTTGTATATTTTCATAGTTCAGGTATTTTTTAAATGTATCTTTTAATTTTATAATGCGTATATGACTAACAAAATAAATATTTCATACGTAACTTTAATCCTTTATTTAATCTAATTTGACCGAATAGAAAAAATACATCACAGTGGCATCTTCCACTTGTAAAGGCATTTATAGTTTATCAATTTGGAATAATTCCTCAAAGAAACCGCCGCATGTAGACCCTAGACCCCTGTGGAGAAGCACCGATCAATTAAACAACATGTCAACAAGTGTGTCCTTTGATAAGGCGAGAACCGAGATGGAAGACAATTCACGCAAAAACAAACCCTATTCCAAACAATACAGGGCTAAAAATCAAATCCAGTATATTCCTAAGTGGGTGTTAATAGTTTTCAAAAAACCTTATTATATTTTGATCCCTATCTGCGAAGTTTTAAAGCACTTAATTCCCTGCAAATATAACACTCTTGGTATAATCCAAGTCTCACGCAAAGGATCCGCAAGCGATCCCTATTTTTTTGTCAGGCCCTGCAGACGTTGTGGTGCCTCAGAAACCCATGTTTTTTGAGTGTTAATTTTATGTTCCCGAAATATTTATGACGCATAACGTGCCCATAATAACCCCTCTATACAAATGTGGGTGGCTTAGTAATAATGTATCACTTTATTAGAGTTTGAGTTGTCAAGTCTGGATTACCGGATTTATAAGTACAGGACTCTTTGGAATAAAATTAAGTAAATTTTATATTACAAAATACATTTACTAAAGAAAAAGAAGTATTATAAAATAACCTTTCAAGAGCAACAATCTAGAAGAGCCGGTATTCTATAGGAATAATATTCAATATCCCTATAATGCAGTTGAAATAAGATCAATCAAGGGTACAATCGTTGAAGGACCCACAAAAGGCACAATAGTGACTTAAAATTACAATGCATAATAGAATTCGCAAACATTATAACGCTATTAACGCAAAAGGAGGTAAAGTTAACAACAAATTTAAACATCTTTCTGTAAAGCTAATCGTCCGGAAACACTTTGCATCATGCACCATTTTCTAACTACAATAGCTGCTACTAGGGTGGCATACATTGATCCTACCCCCAAAAAAATATATCAATAGTATCCAGTAGCCAGAATGCGAATTTTTTACTTACTAGTTTTATTCATGACTGCAATACTGATTCCCTCGGAACATAATCAAACACTGAGCTCAGATATGGACACCTCATAGAAGAACTCATAAAAATTCTCACTTTAACATAATCTTGTTCCGATTCGCTATACCGTCGCACTCGTGTTAGACGAAATTGAAACAGAGTCTGCCATTTAACGCTAACCGTAAGAGCTAAACCGTGACCGGGTAAATAAAGACTTTATATTTCACATTTCTGTGTCAACTTTAATTAGCAATCACATTTTCATCAACCCCAGCAATACTTTCGTTTTTATCACTCATTGTTGTTTGAAGATTGAATTTTCAAAGTCCACTTTTACATAACTGAATTTCGTTTTCAATTTGTCCGGCTCGGGTTTCTTAATCGCAGCTC
>CAJQZM010044065.1:0-13383 GCA_907164665.1 Colias nastes
AAAAATGACTGAAATGATTTGCCTGTTGATGCAAAAATGACTGAAATGATTTGCCTGTTGATTTGGTTCGCAGAAATATCATAGCCTGGAATTACCAAATTATGAACTTTTGCGCAAGTATGTTAGGTACTGAAATATATATTTTAATTCCGTCAATAGACGATACAATTTTATAGACATTTAAAAAATCAGCAAGAACAATATCGTTACCATAAACAACCAATTCAAACTCACAATCCAATTTTCGCACCTTGTATAATTTACCTTGTATTCATTTATAACGTTTGATGATATGTGTTTTTCGTTTGTTGAAATGTTATCACTCTTTTTTCAATTTCTGTGTATTTGTTTAAATTATGACAATTATTTTATATTTCCAGTACGGTTTCTTCTCGCGACAAAAGCGCGATGATCTCAAGCGACTGCAAGAAGAATCTTGTTCTGAAGAAATCAACCAAGCCTGTACATCTTCTGTCGCAGAAGAATCCACTGCGGAACTGATTAGCGATTCAGAATAATTATTGTATAGATATAGAACATTCTAGTCGTATTATGTATAAGTACAAATTAAGATGCTATTGATATAATAAAAGTATTAAACCAATCAGATGTTTTATTTTTCAACCGATTTCAAGAAAAAGAGGCGCTCTATTTGACTGTTTTGTTGGGTTTGATCAATAATTATTTTTATGTAGAGACAAGTTGATTTCTTTGATACATTTTTATTGCGACGAACAGAAAACAAATTGTTAAATTTTTCTTGCATGATCCCAACAAGAACCCAACAAGTTGGTGTATAGGAGTTGTTGTTTAAAGTTGTTGTGTTTAAAGATTTATTATCAACATCAAGTCTTCAATAATAGACGGAGAAAATATTACACGTAAATGGTCCAGTGTTGGCAGTTTTCAGAATTACCATGTCCAGCATGTCGTGCCAAATTGAAGTTTTATCTAATAATTCTTACGGTTAAGGTGATTGCTACGATCTGTTCCCAGCCAATGTCCCGCTAGATGGCGCTGAATTCTACATTTCTAGTTTATTTGAGTTTTTGCGTAATTGGAAAAGATTAAGGTCGTAGGAATAGTCATGGCGGTTACTGAATATTATATTTTATTGAAATATGTCATATCATTGCCTTAAAATCCACCCAATTCGGTAAAAAAATGCATTATAACATCTGTCATTGCATACAGGGTCGTTTACACACACAGACGTATACAAAAATGATAAAGATTTAAGTCTAGATGGCGTGAATGTAAAACAAGTAGGATTGTTATAAAAATAAAAGTTATATTTGTTGGCGTAAACTATTTTGTTGTAATTTTGGGAAATAAATAATGTCAAAATTGATTACAATAAAACGCAGTTTTATTTTATTACATTACACTATTGTTTTTTTTATCAAAACATGTATTTGAAGTAGCATATACCTATGATATAATATTATGCTAAGAATAATTATTCATACAACAACAAATCTAAAACACTATTTACTATGGAAAAAAACCAGGAAGGTGAAAAAGATATTTACGATTTCGACGCACTCGACTTTTAGTAAAATATAGTAGGTAAAAATTAAACAATGGTAATGTAAATTCTAAACAAACTACTACCAAAATACAATTAGAACAAAAATCATTTGACTTGTTTATTTCACCCAGAGGCCAGAGGCGGCTCGTGACAAAATTGTATAGGTGTTCACTTGAAATAAAACAACGAAAATACAATAGCGTTCGGGATGATTTATTACAAAAAAATGAGCACCACATTTTATAAATGTCTATAACACTAAAAATTACAAAGTACAGGCTATTTCAAAACGAATTCAATGACTAGGTATCAATAATTAGTAAATCACCGAATTTGCATTCGCGAGCGTAGGTATCCATAGTGTTTGTCACTGACGGTCACTGACCTCTATAACTTATAGTTATAGAGGTCAGTGGTGTTTGTTGTGTAAACATGTATGTATTTGAGTAGTTAGTAGCATATTATATTCTGAATTTCTGATCCATGCCTATTCACTCAAAACTAATAACACTAATGATTTGTAACAGTAAATTATTTCAATAGGTAGGTATTTGAACATTTCCCAACAAGACGTAAGAATAATTATTCGTAGGTATACAAGATACAATAACAAATCTAATACACTATTTATTATTTTATTATTTACTAGCGGTCCGCCCCGGCTTCGCCCGTGGTACATGTTTACGTTTTCTCTCCATAAGAAGTAATAGCTAGAGAGCTAGCGCAAAGCTACCTGTATGTATTTGACCAGACCTGGATTTTTGTGTGTTGATTCCCCTAATAATACCTACTATACATGAGATGAGGAGTCACTAAGCCCAGAGTGGTGGACGGGGCGCGCGCTTAGGTAAGACAGGTGGAAATTTTTGGCGAACTTTGAAACCATTTGACCACGTCTGCCATTTTGATATTTGAAAATAGATTATTATTACTATCGGAAAATAACAATGGCAGACCATTATCACGCGGATAACATTCTGGCAGACACTTATGAAAGTGCTGAAAAAAATACAATTTTGAAAGTATTTGACCAGATCTGCCATTCATATATTTTATTTATTAGGGTCTTAAAAACTTATTTTCGAAACGGCAGACATTTTCATTGCGTACAGACTTCAGCAGTCAACAAGACTTAGCTTCTACATGGTCAGATGTATATATGTATTACGTTCCCTGACCTTACATCAATGATTTACTTTATTAATGTTTTTATGGTCATTTACATTTAATTTTGAAAACTATGGAATAAAATTTATAAATTTGATGATACAAAACTAAATATACATTTGTAAAGAATCTCAAATATAAAGTTGTGTTGCAAATAACAAATCATCATTTAAATATTTAGTTTATTTCTTTATCAATTACAAAACAACATAAAAAAACACGCATGCATTTATTGAAATGTTCATTCATCATCACTATCGTATGGCGTTGTGTGACTCGTCTTCATAATCCATTGAATCGGATTCTGTAAAAGTAAAACGTAAATTATATAATAAAAGAAATGAGTAAAGTCAAAAATAATTATTAAAGAGTTAATCATTATAAACTTACCTAGTAAGGCAATGCCTTTGATGTCGCACGATGCCGCCGCGCCGCCAGTGTAGGTACTTCTGCTGCTACATGAAAATATGCTAGGGTTGCAACAAATGGGAAATAAAACAATTGTGATTATTACTATTATGATGTAATCATTTATTCATATGTACATTCAAAACAATTGCGATTATTAAATCTGATGTAATTATTTTTTCATAAATATATAATTATTATTAATTACATAATATATTGCACTGTGAAATATTTACGTATCACTTTATTTTTGATGTTCTTAATTGTCTTTTATAAAATTTAAGTGACGCATTCGCATTGGGATCAACAATCCGATAAGAAAAGAATGGAGACAACATATACATAGCTTTGATTTCAATTCTACAGATACAAAATATACAATCTATCTAAAATGATACAACGGATGTTTCCTGCGTTTTCTCGTCAAAATACCGAAACAACGTAATAAATAATCATATGGAAAACACTTTTCATTTGTTTTTTTACTTTCACGCCCAACTAATAAACAATAATTAAACTTACGCGAAGAATAATTTCAACGATACAATTTAGTAACCGAGAATTCAGAGGATTAAAGAAAATACCTGCCTGATCATTTTATCAAACTCTAAAAGAATTATGGTTATTTCGCATCACTCGGTTTATTAGTTTGGTAATAATTATTAAAGGTAGTTACAACCCTAGCCATTGAGTCGAACGGTAGGCAACACAATATCGACTTTGTGCGGGTACATATGGTACATTTCTTCTTGCTGTGAAGCGTAATTATTATTATTAAGATTTTTTAGGCTATTTTGAATCAGCTGTTCTAATTTAATTCTAGAAATTTATTAAAACGTGATTTTTTTAAAAGTATATTATGAGTTTATAAATACCTCAACCAATAGTTATTGTGTCCTATCCTCATTTCTTTATATCTTGGTAGTTAACTAAAGTGTTAAATTTACATAACCTCAACAACAACATTTACACTGCCACTGCACTAAAACTAATATGGAATCCATCACACAGTCTATTGATCAGATGTTTGAAGTGTTTAACCACAGAATGGATGAGTTCCAAAAGGATCTCCAGACAATTTCAACAGCCCCAATGGGTAGCCCGTCTTCTAAATTAGCGTCTGACTTTACAGTCTTTCGCACATTTGTCTTGACATCACTACAGTGTCTACAGTCTGAGGTTATCCTCCTGAGTAACAAAACAAAAGTACCTACGACGGACGACCACGCTTCGAGTTGCCAAACACACAGCCAAACAACAATAATGAGTAATAAATTGTTTACAAAAAAAACAAGTTTTCCATTTTTCTGTATGAGTAGACAGAACTTCAAAACGCCACCTGCTACGGTTTATATTATGAACGATGGTTATAAAAATAAAAGTTATATTTGTTGGTGTAAACTATTTTATTGATCAATAATTTTGGAATTTAAAACTGTCAACATTGATTACAATAAAACGCAGTTTTATTTTATTACACTATTGTTTTTTTTATCAAAACATGTATTTGAAGTACCATATAATATTATGCTGATCCAAGCATTTTCACTCAAAACTAATATCACTAATGATTTGTAAAAGTAAATTATTTCAATATACATTTCATAACCAACAAGTAAGAATAATTATTATTATTCCTACCTACAACAACAAACCTAAAACACTATTTACTATGGGAAAATAACCAGGAAGGTGAAAAACATTATATTACCTATTATTTACGATTTCGACGCACTCGACTTTTAGTAAAATATAGTAGGTAAACATAATATTATGGTTTTGATTTTTGCTACTAGTATAAGAAAACTGCGTGTTCAAACTACTTGTTTGTCTGTCTGAAAATTCGGAAGTACTTTGGTAGTTTACCGATTTATAATAATATTGTATATATCGTTGTTTAAAAAATATTCAAACACAATAAAATATGATATACTGATTTATCACTGGTTTCAGTGATGAACTGATGAGTCAATGTTAGCCACTATACTTTCGTCATACGTGTGTATGATTGATGTGATTTGCAACGTGGTGATATTTCAGAAAAATCACGGGTCAAATTGTCCCACCGAAAATATAACTGCGTTATAAGAATAACTATACCTACGATAAATTATACATAATACAATATAGTCTCAAATGCATACTAGTGAAATATTTTATTTGAATCAATAAAATAAAAAAAAAATAAAAAATAATAATAATACAAAAATAAATTCACAACACAAGAAAATCCGCGCGCAAATCATAGCGCGTGACAATGAAATCAAGAACTTTCGAGCCGACGCGACGCGGACGACGAAGGAGCCTAACAAAAGTACCTACAATCATAGGCGGCTCGTGACAAAATTGTATGGCCGTGTTCACTTGAAATAAAACAACGAAAATAGGTACCTACAATAGCGTTAGCAGTACAAAAAAAATGAGCACCACATTATAAATGTCTATTTATACACTAAAAATTATAGAGTATTTCAAAACGAATTCAATTATTATTTAGCAATAATTAGAAAATCCCCGAATTTGCATTCGTGATCGTATTCATAGTGTTTGTCTACACTAATATTATAAAGAGGAAAACTTTGTTTGTTTGTTTGATTGTAATGAATAGGCTCATAAACTACTGGACATTTTACCAATGTTTGCAAGTTTGTGATTACTTTGATAGTTTACCGATTTATAATAATTGTATACTTATATCATTGTTTAAAAATATTCAAACACAATATGATATAGGTACTGATTTATCACTGGTTTCAGTGATGAACTGATGAGTCAATGTTAGCCACAATACTAATCACTTTCGTCATACATGTGTATGAACTATGATTGATGTGATTTGCAATGTGGTGAAATTTCATAAAAATCACGGGCCAATTTTTTGTTTTGAATCCCACCGAAAATACATATATTACTAATTGCGTTATTAGAATAATTAATTACTATACCCACGATCAATTATTACAATTTACAATATAGTCTCAAATGCATACTAGAGAAATATTGCAATTTGAATCAATTAAAATGCATAGCATACAAAAATAAATTCACAACACAAGAAATTCCGCGCGCAAATCATAGCGCGTGTCAATGAAATCAAGAATGTAATTTTATATCAAGCCGACGCGACGCGACGACGACGCCGAACTAAAGTAGTACCTACAGTACCATTTACCTTCAGTGTACAATACAGTTTACAGACCTACGACCGACGGACGAACAATAATGAGTAATAAATTGTTTACAAAAAAAAACATAGTTTCTAAGGTCATTAGTTTTATTTTATTTTATTGTTATTTTCTTTGAACGATTGGAAATGAAATTACTCAATTTTTACACAGAACTTTGATTTATTAGAATTATGCTCATTATGTATAAGATAACGAACGCGAATGCACGACATCTAGCGTCAATGTCTAAACATCGCCTTTCGTTTAGACATTGACGCGCTAGATCTGTAATAAGTATATAGTCTATGCGCTAGATGTCGTGCTTTATGTCGTGTTTCGCTTGGCAAAAGTCACGCACACTACTGTAGAAGTGTCAAATTTTTCCGGTATTTTACTGTTGTTTTTCTAAGTAAATATTGTAAATTATTGATTAAAAAGGTCGAACGCGCACACATTTCATTATAGAGAAGTGATAAAATGATTAGTTTTAAAGAAATAGTGTCTGTGTTAAGTGTTTAGAGGTAATCAAAAATGTATGGAGGGACGGTCGGTACATCCACCTTAAGCTGCCGGGCCTTTAAAACCATTATCTTATTAAATTATTTTGGTAAAAAAGAGAGTATTTTGAGTTATTTTAAAAACAAGTTTTTACCGTGTGCAGTCTTTCATATTTTGTATAGAGCGTTTTTTTTTACGGCAGGTATATTTTGTACCTTTAAGGGCCGATTTTTCAATCCCGAGATAAACAGTCTCATAACTACCCCTCGAATAGATTTATTCAGTTGTTTATCTAACTCATAATGGCTTGCCTATTTTTCAATCGTGATTTATTCCATGAATAACTATCTGACCAAATATTTCCATATTGGCAGCTCTGCTCTCGGAGTGACGAAACAAACATATTAAATTAGTCAGGTTAGAGCGGGATAGAGTCAACTCTTGCAATTTGTCAACAACCGTCATTTTGACTCACGTCAGGAGTGCATTTTTAAGTTTGTCTTGTATTGCTCTTGTGTTCTATGATTGTTGATTGTTGTTTTGATTCGAGTAAAGAGTTTTGTTTAAATTTGTGTTTCAATTTATATATTTTACAATGGAAACGACATAAAGGCAGCGTTCGGCAAATTTTTAATGGCATGGTCATTAGATTGACTTCTCCAACACTCTTTAACTTGTACATTAATGCACTTATTGCTGAACTTAGCAGCACTCATATTGGGTGTCATATTGATGACACTTGTGTCAATAATATTAGCTATGCAGATGATATGGTCTTATTGAGCGCGTCAGCATGTGGGCTCCGTAAATTGATTACTATATGTGAAAGGTATGCCGATGGTCATGGCTTGCTCTATAACGCATGTAAAAGTGAGGTTATGGTTTTCGAGGCAGGCAGGAAATCACCCCGGTCAATGCCTCCAATCACCCTGAATGGGCTTGTTTTAAAAAGAGTCAATGAATATAAATATGTTGGCCATATACTGACATCCGACTTGAAGGATAATGCTGACATAGAGAGGGAGCGTAGAGCGCTGTCGGTCCGTGCGAACATGGTGGCCAGGAGGTTTGCTCGTTGTTCCACTGAAGTGAAATTAACACTATTCAGAGCATATTGCTCTAATTTCTACACGTGCAGCCTCTGGTATAACTATGGTCGTCGGGCATACAATGCTCTGCGTATTCAATATAACAACGCATTCAGAGCGCTGATGGGGCTGCCTCGCCACTGTAGCGCATCAGGAATGTTTGCTGAAGCTCGGGTAGATTGCTTTTATAGTATAATACGGAAGAGATGTACATCTCTGGTGCGCCGGGTGCGGGGCAGTACCAACAGCGCTCTTAAAATGATTGCAGACAGATTCGATTGTGTGTACATGCACCATTGTGAGCAAGTACACACATCTTATATTAATAAAAATAAAATGACTAATTATAAATGGTAAAATATTCAATAATGATAATATTTAAATTAATGTAAATGTAAACTGTATAAAAACAATGTAAACTAACATAGTAATTAAGAAATTATACTCACAAGTGGACCTCTGTTGTTCTATAAATAAATAAATAATAATAATAATTAGTACTATCAAAACATCAATTTCAATATGATTTTAATTGATAATAGGTAATTATACAGAAAGAGGCTTAATTGTTAATAATTCTACGCTCTATGTTATTACATACGAAAAAATACCAAATTTGACGCGTCAGTTGTCAACACAAACGTTTAATCGTCGAATAGCGCGCTATCTGGCCGTTCGCGTTGGAGCGGCAAATAGATTTATGGTCCATTGAAAAGTTACATTTGGGGTTGCATTTTTTAGAGGACGCAATTTTATTTTTTTGATGTGTAGGGGTGGTCAGTGTGAAGCTATCACCAAGTTTGTGGGGTCACCACCCTTGTCCCACGGCCGCCATCTTGAAAATAGCGGTTGATATGGTTTTTACGATATATCTCTTAAACTATTTATTTGATAAAAAAAATTTGTTTACATTATTTGTTGCAAATTAAATACTCTACAACTTTGATCCTGCAACTTTTTGTCGTAGAACTATAAATAAAAAAGTTATAAGCGAAAATGTTCAGAAATTAGAGATATTTATATTTCTCAATAAAACTTTTTTTTTATAATTTTACGTAGAAATGATATTTGACCATTTTTGTAGATTGTTTTTCGAGGAACAACTTTTATATACAACATTTTTTCATTAATTAAATAGCTAAGGTTTTACAGCGCTCCGAAGTGAGTACTAATTTTCAGTACTCTGAACTATACAGTATACTTATATTATGTGTGTACTAATAATAATTTGTCATCAGTAATGGTTTTTTTTTTGTTATTATAATATTTTTAATAATTAATTTTGCAATATCACTAATAATTAATTATTGAATCTTTTCCCCACCACCCAGGAGTAGAGTCTGGAAGCGCGACTTTTTTTTACGTCGAAAAGCAGGTCTGAAATGTTCTGCAGTGTGCTTCTATTGTTCTGGAGTATGAGAAAAGAGCCAATAGCCAATATATGTATAGTTAAGAGTACCGAAAAATAGTACTCACTTCAGAGCGCTGTAAAACCTTAGTTATTGACGTTATGAAAAAATGTTGTACATAAAAGTTGTTCCTCGAAAAACAATCTACAAAAATGGTCTGATATCATTTCTTCGTAAAATGATAAAAAAAAGTTTTATTGAAAAATATAAATGGCTCTAATTTCTGAACATTTTCGCTTATAACTTTTTTATTTATAGTTCTACGACTAAAAGTTACTACACCAAAGTTGTAGAGAATTTAATTTGCAACAAATAATGTTAACGATATTTTTTTATCAGTTAAATAGTTTAAGAGATATATCGTAAAAACCATTTCAACCGCTATTTTCAAGATGGCGGCCGTGGGACAAGGGTGGCGACCCCACAAACTTGGTTTTAGCTTCACACTGACCCCCCCTACACATCAAAAAAACAAAATTGCGTCCTCTAAAAAATGCAAGGTTAGGGCTAAAAAATGTAACATTTCAATGGATCATTATTCCTCAAATAACGTAGTTATTCGATAGATAAGTTCTATTCGTCTATTGAAAAATTGAATATTTTGTTAACTGAAGAATAAAGTCTATCTAGCTGTTTATCTGGGCATTGAAAAATCGGCCCTTAAATTGATAGATAATATCATCGATGGACAATAAGACTTCAAATTCTTTTGTTTAATCTCATTTACGTAATAACACATATTATCTATTACTTACACTATATTATTATATACCTAAAAGCCTATAAGAAGCAAGATATAGGTAGAGACTAGACTAGTTAAAGTTTATCTTAAAAATTCATATTATAATAAATAATTATAATTTTTATTTATTATAAGAAGGAAAAATATAAATGTATGTCCAATATTGCAAATACAAAGTACCTACTTAATAATTAACCTTGAAAGCGACGAGTGCCGTTAAATTGAATTTCATAGAAATGGTTCGAAAGCCTTCTTTCTACTCGGAATAAATTACTTTTATAATAAGCAGTTATTTTTTGTAAAGGGTTTTCCCACTTCGAAAAATTAAGTTTTCAATTGAAGTCGTCAATATGAACTTACGTAATATTATTCTAAAATATATAGGTATCCATATAAAAATAGTACAATATAGGCACTATTGTAATTATGATGTATCTATACAATATACATGTGTATATTTTCGGGCGCTTCTGCAAATTCATCATTAATCGGAGTGTGACCATTTTATTTTTATTTATCTATAACTATGTAGGCTCTATAAACAGATCAAAGTCGTATTAAAATTTATATGAACACTAACTTAAAATGTTAACTGTACGTAACCTTGACAAAATAATATTTATTATGAAATAAAAAATTGATTTGATTGTTCGAGTTATACCCTTTTTATAAGTTATACCCTTTTTATAACTAAAATAATTCGCTGAGGTGTTATTTCCCTGAAGTATTTCCCACTATATTGATGGATTAACCCGCAAATGTGACTCATAAATACTATTCGGCAAAAAGACTTTTTCCACTATAACGTCCAAATTTGCTACGTTTAAATTCACCGAATCGTGGTTAAATAATAAAAACCCAATCACTTTCGCATTAATAAGTACGTAATTCCATCTCTACGATGGCAATTTATTTATTTAAGCCTTTATTGCTGATACAAACATATACATATAAAACTAAATCTATCTTAAACATTATTTAGTTCATCTCATTCCTATTGTTTGCATGTCGGGTCCATACTATTCCACCAATCTTTTTAATATCATCTCCATCTCTTCACTTGTCTACCTTTCCTTATTTTTCCATCACGTGGTTGCCATTCTGTTAATATTTGTGTCCATTTCGTTTTACTATCCCTAGTTATGTGTCCCGTCCATCGCCATTTTAGTTGCCTTATTTTCTTTATTATATTTTCCACCTTGGTTATGGAACTTATTTCTTTACGATTGCAATTAGTAGGAAACTAATATTTCTTAACCACTTGTTCTTTGTGTGTCACAATTCTTATTATAATATTAATAAAACAAACTACAGTCATGTATGTGTACTTCAGTATCTATACAGGGTGTCCCGCCGTCTGTGTAATATGCTAAATAGACCTTATAGTTTTGCATAAGCTGATTACGAAAATAATGCTTTTACAACAAAATATCAAAAAAATGTATTCGATTTTTTACTGACACTAAACACACTACCTTGCTCTTATCATATGAAAAATAGATCTTGGCTGATTCTCAGATATACCCAATTGGCACACAAAGTTTCATTAGAATGGGTCCAGCCGTTTCGGAGGAGTATGGTAATTGGTAACTAATATTGTCACAATAAGTAGTGACAAAATTAGGCGGGTTGCCAGTTAGGGGTGTCCATAAATAGTATTAAGAACTCTGAAGAGACAAAAAATGTATAGGGGATTTTATAAATATTTTTAAGTCATCCGTGAGAATCTATAAGACATCCTGTATAATGAACATGCACATAATAACATAATATCACTATCACTACATAGTAGGTATAAAACAAAGTCGCTTTCTCTGTCCCTATGTCCCTATGTCCCTTTGTATGCTTAAATCTTTAAAACTACGCAACGGATTTTGATGCGGTTTTTTTTAATAGATAGAGTGATTCAAGAGGAAGGTTTTAGTATATAACTTATTAGGTTTTAGACAAAACGGGCGAAGCCGCGGGCGGTAAGCTAGTACAATATATAACATCACAGAAATGAGGAGCATGTCTAAGATAACTGGAGAAAATTCTTAATATATTTCGTAACCTTGTATGTCTACAGACGCTAGATTTTATCATATTTTAGACTTTGTAATGCCAAAATATGTTTCTTGGGTTAAATAACTATTACTGCATAAAAATGTCATAACAATATTTTGTTCTTTAGTTTGTTCTCCTCCCTATCTAAAAATATCAAAATTCGGCAATGTCCAATCTGTTCAGATAAGACGAGGATAACATTATAAGATTAGTATGAATAAGTCATTTATTATAGTGCATTTTTATTACACTTTAACAGCTGTAAAGTACAGTTATAAAATTTATTGGCTTGCCCGAGATGACTTGAAATAAAAAATAGCCCATGTCACTCAGAAGTAGGTACATATAGGTTTCTGCTGAAAGAGATATCTTCAAAATCAGTTTAGCAGTACCTATTTGCTATTAACTGTCACAAACTAACAAGCGCACAAAATATCGAATCATTTGTATGTAGATTTTATTTATTTATTTTGTACATTGAGATTAAGGTAGAAAAATATTACATAACGCAAAAAAAAAATGTTATTTTTATTAAGCTGTTTCAAAATCATTTAAATAATCCATGTTCATTTTAAACCAGTGATTAATTGAGGATGATACAGCGTATTTAAATATGTTTATAATACATATTTGCTTTCCGACGACACAATACGTCAAAAAAATTCGAACTTTGTTCTAGAATTAAATAATCCATACTCATATTATAAATGCGAAAGTAACTCTGTCTGTCTGTCTGTTACTCAATCACGCCTAAACTACTGAACCAATTTGCATGAAATTTGGTATGGAGATATTTTGATACCCGAGAAAGGACATAGGCTACCTTTTATTGCGAAATATGTACCACGGGGGAAGCCGGGGCGGACCTCTAATAATATTATAAATGCGAAAGTGTGTTTATTCGTATTAATGTGACATGGCCATGGGTAACTTTTGACAGCGGTGAAACGACTCATACTAATGCGAATTTAACATCACGGGAATCCGCGGGCAAAGAAAAATATATGAATATTGTTTTCAATAAAAATGATGATGATGATATTGTTCATGAAATTAATAATAATTCCATAATTCCAGGGCCCTGGTGAAAGCGCCCAACTACCGGGCGAGTTTATACGTTCGCTAGCTATGCAGATACTAAGCCATTCTGCGCGCGCGCGGCCTGTGGATAGAGAGCATAGCGTACGGGATGTGGGTGGGAATAGGTGGGTGGTTTACTTTAATCAGTCGTAAAAATTTCCAATTTTAGGAAGATTAGAAAAATGATTTTAACAATAGTTAGGGAAATTTCGATTGACAGAAAAATTACGATAAGTCAGGAAAAATT
>CAJQZM010044066.1:0-14867 GCA_907164665.1 Colias nastes
AAAAATGACTGAAATGATTTGCCTGTTGATGCAAAAATGACTGAAATGATTTGCCTGTTGATTTGGTTCGCAGAAATATCATAGCCTGGAATTACCAAATTATGAACTTTTGCGCAAGTATGTTAGGTACTGAAATATATATTTTAATTCCGTCAATAGACGATACAATTATAGGGCGTATTCAGAAAGAAAGCTTGAAACTTATAAGCGCTTATCGGCGCTTGTCAGCGCTGGTAACCCGCGCAGGAAAATATATGAACATGCGCCGATAAGCGCTGATCGGCGCCGACAAGTTCCGACAAGCTTCAACAAGCGCTGGTCAGCGCTGGGCTCTGCCATATAAAATTTGTTTTGGTCTGCTTCAACCTGCTTCCTTTGTGTAGAACGAACCAGCGTTGACAAGCGCCGATAAGCGCCGATAAGCGCTTATAAGTGCTTATAAGTTTCAAGCTTTCTTTCTGAATACGCCCTTATAGACATTTAAAAAATCAGCAAGAACAATATCGTTACCATAAACAACCAATTCAAACTCACAATCCAATTTTCGCACCTTGTATAATTATTTACCTTGTATTCATTTATAACGTTTGATGATATGTTTTTCGTTTGTTGAAATTTTATCACTCTTTTTTCAATTTCTGTGTATTTGTTTAAATTATGACAATTATTTTATATTTCCAGTACGGTTTCTTCTCGCGACAAAAGCGCGATGATCTCAAGCGACTGCAAGAAGAATCTTGTTCTGAAGAAATCAACCAAGCCTGTACATCTTCTGTCGCAGAAGAATCCACTGCGGAACTGATTAGCGATTCAGAATAATTATTGTATAGATATAGAACATTCTAGTCGTATTATGTATAAGTACAAATTAAGATGCTATTGATATAATAAAAGTATTAAACCAATCAGATGTTTTATTTTTCAACCGATTTCAAGAAAAAGAGGTGCTCTATTTGACTGTTTTGTTGGGTTTGATCAATAATTATTTTTATGTAGAGACAAGTTGATTTCTTTGATACATTTTTATTGCGACGAACAGAAAACAAATTGTTAAATTTTTCTTGCATGATCCCAACAAGAACCCAACAAGTTGGTGTATAGGAGTTGTTGTTTAAAGTTGTTGTGTTTAAAGATTTATTATCAACATCAAGTCTTCAATAATAGACGGAGAAAATATTACACGTAAATGGTCCAGTGTTGGCAGTTTTCAGAATTACCATGTCCAGCATGTCGTGCCAAATTGAAGTTTTATCTAATAATTCTTACGGTTAAGGTGATTGCTACGATCTGTTCCCAGCCAATGTCCCGCTAGATGGCGCTGAATTCTACATTTCTAGTTTATTTGAGTTTTTGCGTAATTGGAAAAGATTAAGGTCGTAGGAATAGTCATGGCGGTTACTAAATATTATATTTTATTGAAATATGTCATATCATTGCCTTAAAATCCACCCAATTCGGTAAAAAAATGCATTATAACATCTGTCATTGCATACAGGGTCGTTTACACACACAGACGTATACAAAAATGATAAAGATTTAAGTCTAGATGGCGTGAATGTAAAACAAGTAGGATTGTTATAAAAATAAAAGTTATATTTGTTGGCGTAAACTATTTTGTTGTAATTTTGGGAAATAAATAATGTCAAAATTGATTACAATAAAACGCAGTTTTATTTTATTACATTACACTATTGTTTTTTTTATCAAAACATGTATTTGAAGTAGCATATACCTATGATATAATATTATGCTAAGAATAATTATTCATACAACAACAAATCTAAAACACTATTTACTATGGAAAAAAACCAGGAAGGTGAAAAAGATATTTACGATTTCGACGCACTCGACTTTTAGTAAAATATAGTAGGTAAAAATTAAACAATGGTAATGTAAATTCTAAACAAACTACTACCAAAATACAATTAGAACAAAAATCATTTGACTTGTTTATTTCACCCAGAGGCCAGAGGCGGCTCGTGACAAAATTGTATAGGTGTTCACTTGAAATAAAACAACGAAAATACAATAGCGTTCGGGATGATTTATTACAAAAAAATGAGCACCACATTTTATAAATGTCTATAACACTAAAAATTACAAAGTACAGGCTATTTCAAAACGAATTCAATGACTAGGTATCAATAATTAGTAAATCACCGAATTTGCATTCGCGAGCGTAGGTATCCATAGTGTTTGTCACTGACGGTCACTGACCTCTATAACTTATAGTTATAGAGGTCAGTGGTGTTTGTTGTGTAAACATGTATGTATTTGAGTAGTTAGTAGCATATTATATTCTGAATTTCTGATCCATGCCTATTCACTCAAAACTAATAACACTAATGATTTGTAACAGTAAATTATTTCAATAGGTAGGTATTTGAACATTTCCCAACAAGACGTAAGAATAATTATTCGTAGGTATACAAGATACAATAACAAATCTAATACACTATTTATTATTTTATTATTTACTAGCGGTCCGCCCCGGCTTCGCCCGTGGTACATGTTTACGTTTTCTCTCCATAAGAAGTAATAGCTAGAGAGCTAGCGCAAAGCTACCTGTATGTATTTGACCAGACCTGGATTTTTGTGTGTTGATTCCCCTATACCTACTATACATGAGATGAGGAGTCACTAAGCCCAGAGTGGTGGACGGGGCGCGCGCTTAGGTAAGACAGGTGGAAATTTTTGGCGAACTTTGAAACCATTTGACCACGTCTGCCATTTTGATATTTGAAAATAGATTATTATTACTATCGGAAAATAACAATGGCAGACCATTATCACGCGGATAACATTCTGGCAGACACTTATGAAAGTGCTGAAAAAAATACAATTTTGAAAGTATTTGACCAGATCTGCCATTCATATATTTTATTTATTAGGGTCTTAAAAACTTATTTTCGAAACGGCAGACATTTTCATTGCGTACAGACTTCAGCAGTCAACAAGACTTAGCTTCTACATGGTCAGATGTATATATGTATTACGTTCCCTGACCTTACATCAATGATTTACTTTATTAATGTTTTTATGGTCATTTACATTTAATTTTGAAAACTATGGAATAAAATTTATAAATTTGATGATACAAAACTAAATATACATTTGTAAAGAATCTCAAATATAAAGTTGTGTTGCAAATAACAAATCATCATTTAAATATTTAGTTTATTTCTTTATCAATTACAAAACAACATAAAAAAACACGCATGCATTTATTGAAATGTTCATTCATCATCACTATCGTATGGCGTTGTGTGACTCGTCTTCATAATCCATTGAATCGGATTCTGTAAAAGTAAAACGTAAATTATATAATAAAAGAAATGAGTAAAGTCAAAAATAATTATTAAAGAGTTAATCATTATAAACTTACCTAGTAAGGCAATGCCTTTGATGTCGCACGATGCCGCCGCGCCGCCAGTGTAGGTACTTCTGCTGCTACATGAAAATATGCTAGGGTTGCAACAAATGGGAAATAAAACAATTGTGATTATTACTATTATGATGTAATCATTTATTCATATGTACATTCAAAACAATTGCGATTATTAAATCTGATGTAATTATTTTTTCATAAATATATAATTATTATTAATTACATAATATATTGCACTGTGAAATATTTACGTATCACTTTATTTTTGATGTTCTTAATTGTCTTTTATAAAATTTAAGTGACGCATTCGCATTGGGATCAACAATCCGATAAGAAAAGAATGGAGACAACATATACATAGCTTTGATTTCAATTCTACAGATACAAAATATACAATCTATCTAAAATGATACAACGGATGTTTCCTGCGTTTTCTCGTCAAAATACCGAAACAACGTAATTATTGTATAGTAGTTGGGCGTGAAAGTAAAAAAACAAATGAAAAGTGTTTTCCATATGATTATTTATTAAATTTACGCGAAGAATAATTTCAACGATACAATTTAGTAACCGAGAATTCAGAGGATTAAAGAAAATACCTGCCTGATCATTTTATCAAACTCTAAAAGAATTATGGTTATTTCGCATCACTCGGTTTATTAGTTTGGTAATAATTATTAAAGGTAGTTACAACCCTAGCCATTGAGTCGAACGGTAGGCAACACAATATCGACTTTGTGCGGGTACATATGGTACATTTCTTCTTGCTGTGAAGCGTAATTATTATTATTAAGATTTTTTAGGCTATTTTGAATCAGCTGTTCTAATTTAATTCTAGAAATTTATTAAAACGTGATTTTTTTAAAAGTATATTATGAGTTTATAAATACCTCAACCAATAGTTATTGTGTCCTATCCTCATTTCTTTATATCTTGGTAGTTAACTAAAGTGTTAAATTTACATAACCTCAACAACAACATTTACACTGCCACTGCACTAAAACTAATATGGAATCCATCACACAGTCTATTGATCAGATGTTTGAAGTGTTTAACCACAGAATGGATGAGTTCCAAAAGGATCTCCAGACAATTTCAACAGCCCCAATGGGTAGCCCGTCTTCTAAATTAGCGTCTGACTTTACAGTCTTTCGCACATTTGTCTTGACATCACTACAGTGTCTACAGTCTGAGGTTATCCTCCTGAGTAACAAAACAAAAGTACCTACGACGGACGACCACGCTTCGAGTTGCCAAACACACAGCCAAACAACAATAATGAGTAATAAATTGTTTACAAAAAAAACAAGTTTTCCATTTTTCTGTATGAGTAGACAGAACTTCAAAACGCCACCTGCTACGGTTTATATTATGAACGATGGTTATAAAAATAAAAGTTATATTTGTTGGTGTAAACTATTTTATTGATCAATAATTTTGGAATTAACTGTCAACATTGATTACAATAAAACGCAGTTTTATTTTATTACACTATTGTTTTTTTTATCAAAACATGTATTTGAAGTACCATATAATATTATGCTGATCCAAGCATTTTCACTCAAAACTAATATCACTAATGATTTGTAAAAGTAAATTATTTCAATATACATTTCATAACCAACAAGTAAGAATAATTATTATTATTCCTACCTACAACAACAAACCTAAAACACTATTTACTATGGGAAAATAACCAGGAAGGTGAAAAACATTATATTACCTATTATTTACGATTTCGACGCACTCGACTTTTAGTAAAATATAGTAGGTAAACATAATATTATGGTTTTGATTTTTGCTACTAGTATAAGAAAACTGCGTGTTCAAACTACTTGTTTGTCTGTCTGAAAATTCGGAAGTACTTTGGTAGTTTACCGATTTATAATAATATTGTATATATCGTTGTTTAAAAAATATTCAAACACAATAAAATATGATATACTGATTTATCACTGGTTTCAGTGATGAACTGATGAGTCAATGTTAGCCACTATACTTTCGTCATACGTGTGTATGATTGATGTGATTTGCAACGTGGTGATATTTCAGAAAAATCACGGGTCAAATTGTCCCACCGAAAATATAACTGCGTTATAAGAATAACTATACCTACGATAAATTATACATAATACAATATAGTCTCAAATGCATACTAGTGAAATATTTTATTTGAATCAATAAAATAAAAAAAAAATAAAAAATAATAATAATACAAAAATAAATTCACAACACAAGAAAATCCGCGCGCAAATCATAGCGCGTGACAATGAAATCAAGAACTTTCGAGCCGACGCGACGCGGACGACGAAGGAGCCTAACAAAAGTACCTACAATCATAGGCGGCTCGTGACAAAATTGTATGGCCGTGTTCACTTGAAATAAAACAACGAAAATAGGTACCTACAATAGCGTTAGCAGTACAAAAAAAATGAGCACCACATTATAAATGTCTATTTATACACTAAAAATTATAGAGTACCTATTTCAAAACGAATTCAATTATTATTTAGCAATAATTAGAAAATCCCCGAATTTGCATTCGTGATCGTATTCATAGTGTTTGTCTACACTAATATTATAAAGAGGAAAACTTTGTTTGTTTGTTTGATTGTAATGAATAGGCTCATAAACTACTGGACATTTTACCAATGTTTGCAAGTTTGTGATTACTTTGATAGTTTACCGATTTATAATAATTGTATACTTATATCATTGTTTAAAAATATTCAAACACAATATGATATAGGTACTGATTTATCACTGGTTTCAGTGATGAACTGATGAGTCAATGTTAGCCACAATACTAATCACTTTCGTCATACATGTGTATGAACTATGATTGATGTGATTTGCAATGTGGTGAAATTTCATAAAAATCACGGGCCAATTTTTTGTTTTGAATCCCACCGAAAATACATATATTACTAATTGCGTTATTAGAATAATTAATTACTATACCCACGATCAATTATTACAATTTACAATATAGTCTCAAATGCATACTAGAGAAATATTGCAATTTGAATCAATTAAAATGCATAGCATACAAAAATAAATTCACAACACAAGAAATTCCGCGCGCAAATCATAGCGCGTGTCAATGAAATCAAGAATGTAATTTTATATCAAGCCGACGCGACGCGACGACGACGCCGAACTAAAGTAGTACCTACAGTACCATTTACCTTCAGTGTACAATACAGTTTACAGACCTACGACCGACGGACGAACAATAATGAGTAATAAATTGTTTACAAAAAAAAACATAGTTTCTAAGGTCATTAGTTTTATTTTATTTTATTGTTATTTTCTTTGAACGATTGGAAATGAAATTACTCAATTTTTACACAGAACTTTGATTTATTAGAATTATGCTCATTATGTATAAGATAACGAACGCGAATGCACGACATCTAGCGTCAATGTCTAAACATCGCCTTTCGTTTAGACATTGACGCGCTAGATCTGTAATAAGTATATAGTCTATGCGCTAGATGTCGTGCTTTATGTCGTGTTTCGCTTGGCAAAAGTCACGCACACTACTGTAGAAGTGTCAAATTTTTCCGGTATTTTACTGTTGTTTTTCTAAGTAAATATTGTAAATTATTGATTAAAAAGGTCGAACGCGCACACATTTCATTATAGAGAAGTGATAAAATGATTAGTTTTAAAGAAATAGTGTCTGTGTTAAGTGTTTAGAGGTAATCAAAAATGTATGGAGGGACGGTCGGTACATCCACCTTAAGCTGCCGGGCCTTTAAAACCATTATCTTATTAAATTATTTTGGTAAAAAAGAGAGTATTTTGAGTTATTTTAAAAACAAGTTTTTACCGTGTGCAGTCTTTCATATTTTGTATAGAGCGTTTTTTTTTACGGCAGGTATATTTTGTACCTTTAAGGGCCGATTTTTCAATCCCGAGATAAACAGTCTCATAACTACCCCTCGAATAGATTTATTCAATTGTTTATCTAACTCATAATGGCTTGCCTATTTTTCAATCGTGATTTATTCCATGAATAACTATCTGACCAAATATTTCCATATTGGCAGCTCTGCTCTCGGAGTGACGAAACAAACATATTAAATTAGTCAGGTTAGAGCGGGATAGAGTCAACTCTTGCAATTTGTCAACAACCGTCATTTTGACTCACGTCAGGAGTGCATTTTTAAGTTTGTCTTGTATTGCTCTTGTGTTCTATGATTGTTGATTGTTGTTTTGATTCGAGTAAAGAGTTTTGTTTAAATTTGTGTTTCAATTTATATATTTTACAATGGAAACGACATAAAGGCAGCGTTCGGCAAATTTTTAATGGCATGGTCATTAGATTGACTTCTCCAACACTCTTTAACTTGTACATTAATGCACTTATTGCTGAACTTAGCAGCACTCATATTGGGTGTCATATTGATGACACTTGTGTCAATAATATTAGCTATGCAGATGATATGGTCTTATTGAGCGCGTCAGCATGTGGGCTCCGTAAATTGATTACTATATGTGAAAGGTATGCCGATGGTCATGGCTTGCTCTATAACGCATGTAAAAGTGAGGTTATGGTTTTCGAGGCAGGCAGGAAATCACCCCGGTCAATGCCTCCAATCACCCTGAATGGGCTTGTTTTAAAAAGAGTCAATGAATATAAATATGTTGGCCATATACTGACATCCGACTTGAAGGATAATGCTGACATAGAGAGGGAGCGTAGAGCGCTGTCGGTCCGTGCGAACATGGTGGCCAGGAGGTTTGCTCGTTGTTCCACTGAAGTGAAATTAACACTATTCAGAGCATATTGCTCTAATTTCTACACGTGCAGCCTCTGGTATAACTATGGTCGTCGGGCATACAATGCTCTGCGTATTCAATACAACAACGCATTCAGAGCGCTGATGGGGCTGCCTCGCCACTGTAGCGCATCAGGAATGTTTGCTGAAGCTCGGGTAGATTGCTTTTATAGTATAATACGGAAGAGATGTACATCTCTGGTGCGCCGGGTGCGGGGCAGTACCAACAGCGCTCTTAAAATGATTGCAGACAGATTCGATTGTGTGTACTTGCACCATTGTGAGCAAGTACACACATCTTATATTAATAAAAATAAAATGACTAATTATAAATGGTAAAATATTCAATAATGATAATATTTAAATTAATGTAAATGTAAACTGTATAAAAACAATGTAAACTAACATAGTAATTAAGAAATTATACTCACAAGTGGACCTCTGTTGTTCTATAAATAAATAAATAATAATAATAATTAGTACTATCAAAACATCAATTTCAATATGATTTTAATTGATAATAGGTAATTATACAGAAAGAGGCTTAATTGTTAATAATTCTACGCTCTATGTTATTACATACGAAAAAATACCAAATTTGACGCGTCAGTTGTCAACACAAACGTTTAATCGTCGAATAGCGCGCTATCTGGCCGTTCGCGTTGGAGCGGCAAATAGATTTATGGTCCATTGAAAAGTTACATTTGGGGTTGCATTTTTTAGAGGACGCAATTTTATTTTTTTGATGTGTAGGGGTGGTCAGTGTGAAGCTATCACCAAGTTTGTGGGGTCACCACCCTTGTCCCACGGCCGCCATCTTGAAAATAGCGGTTGATATGGTTTTTACGATATATCTCTTAAACTATTTATTTGATAAAAAAAATTTGTTTACATTATTTGTTGCAAATTAAATACTCTACAACTTTGATCCTGCAACTTTTTGTCGTAGAACTATAAATAAAAAAGTTATAAGCGAAAATGTTCAGAAATTAGAGATATTTATATTTCTCAATAAAACTTTTTTTTTATAATTTTACGTAGAAATGATATTTGACCATTTTTGTAGATTGTTTTTCGAGGAACAACTTTTATATACAACATTTTTTCATTAATTAAATAGCTAAGGTTTTACAGCGCTCCGAAGTGAGTACTAATTTTCAGTACTCTGAACTATACAGTATACTTATATTATGTGTGTACTAATAATAATTTGTCATCAGTAATGGTTTTTTTTTTGTTATTATAATATTTTTAATAATTAATTTTGCAATATCACTAATAATTAATTATTGAATCTTTTCCCCACCACCCAGGAGTAGAGTCTGGAAGCGCGACTTTTTTTTACGTCGAAAAGCAGGTCTGAAATGTTCTGCAGTGTGCTTCTATTGTTCTGGAGTATGAGAAAAGAGCCAATAGCCAATATATGTATAGTTAAGAGTACCGAAAAATAGTACTCACTTCAGAGCGCTGTAAAACCTTAGTTATTGACGTTATGAAAAAATGTTGTACATAAAAGTTGTTCCTCGAAAAACAATCTACAAAAATGGTCTGATATCATTTCTTCGTAAAATGATAAAAAAAAGTTTTATTGAAAAATATAAATGGCTCTAATTTCTGAACATTTTCGCTTATAACTTTTTTATTTATAGTTCTACGACTAAAAGTTACTACACCAAAGTTGTAGAGAATTTAATTTGCAACAAATAATGTTAACGATATTTTTTTATCAGTTAAATAGTTTAAGAGATATATCGTAAAAACCATTTCAACCGCTATTTTCAAGATGGCGGCCGTGGGACAAGGGTGGCGACCCCACAAACTTGGTTTTAGCTTCACACTGACCCCCCCTACACATCAAAAAAACAAAATTGCGTCCTCTAAAAAATGCAAGGTTAGGGCTAAAAAATGTAACATTTCAATGGATCATTATTCCTCAAATAACGTAGTTATTCGATAGATAAGTTCTATTCGTCTATTGAAAAATTGAATATTTTGTTAACTGAAGAATAAAGTCTATCTAGCTGTTTATCTGGGCATTGAAAAATCGGCCCTTAAATTGATAGATAATATCATCGATGGACAATAAGACTTCAAATTCTTTTGTTTAATCTCATTTACGTAATAACACATATCTATTACTTACACTATATTATTATATACCTAAAAGCCTATAAGAAGCAAGATATAGGTAGAGACTAGACTAGTTAAAGTTTATCTTAAAAATTCATATTATAATAAATAATTATAATTTTTATTTATTATAAGAAGGAAAAATATAAATGTATGTCCAATATTGCAAATACAAAGTACCTAATTAATAATTAACCTTGAAAGCGACGAGTGCCGTTAAATTGAATTTCATAGAAATGGTTCGAAAGCCTTCTTTCTACTCGGAATAAATTACTTTTATAATAAGCAGTTATTTTTTGTAAAGGGTTTTCCCACTTCGAAAAATTAAGTTTTCAATTGAAGTTATCAATATGAACTTACGTAATATTATTCTAAAATATATAGGTATCCATATAAAAATAGTACAATATAGGCACTATTGTAATTATGATGTATCTATACATGTGTATATTTTCGGGCGCTTCTGCAAATTCATCATTAATCGTAGTGTGACCATTTTATTTTTATTTATCTATAACTATGTAGGCCCTATAAACAGATCAAAGTCGTATTAAAATTTATATGAACACTAACTTAAAATGTTAACTGTAACCTTGACAAAATAATATTTATTATGAAATAAAAAATTGATTTGATTGTTCGAGTTATACCCTTTTTATAAGTTATACCCTTTTTATAACTAAAATAATTCGCTGAGGTGTTATTTCCCTGAAGTATTTCCCACTATATTGATGGATTAACCCGCAAATGTGACTCATAAATACTATTCAGCAAAAAGACTTTTTCCACTATAACGTCCAAATTTGCTACGTTTAAATTCACCGAATCGTGGTTAAATAATAAAAACCCAATCACTTTCGCATTAATAAGTACGTAATTCCATCTCTACGATGGCAATTTATTTATTTAAGCCTTTATTGCTGATACAAACATATACATATAAAACTAAATCTATCTTAAACATTATTTAGTTCATCTCATTCCTATTGTTTGCATGTCGGGTCCATACTATTCCACCAATCTTTTTAATATCATCTCCATCTCTTCACTTGTCTACCTTTCCTTATTTTTCCATCACGTGGTTGCCATTCTGTTAATATTTGTGTCCATTTCGTTTTACTATCCCTAGTTATGTGTCCCGTCCATCGCCATTTTAGTTGCCTTATTTTCTTTATTATATTTTCCACCTTGGTTATGGAACTTATTTCTTTACGATTGCAATTAGTAGGAAACTAATATTTCTTAACCACTTGTTCTTTGTGTGTCACAATTCTTATTATAATATTAATAAAACAAACTACAGTCATGTATGTGTACTTCAGTATCTATACAGGGTGTCCCGCCGTCTGTGTAATATGCTAAATAGACCTTATAGTTTTGCATAAGCTGATTACGAAAATAATGCTTTTACAACAAAATATCAAAAAAATGTATTCGATTTTTTACTGACACTAAACACACTACCTTGCTCTTATCATATGAAAAATAGATCTTGGCTGATTCTCAGATATACCCAATTGGCACACAAAGTTTCATTAGAATGGGTCCAGCCGTTTCGGAGGAGTATGGTAATTGGTAACTAATATTGTCACAATAAGTAGTGACAAAATTAGGCGGGTTGCCAGTTAGGGGTGTCCATAAATAGTATTAAGAACTCTGAAGAGACAAAAAATGTATAGGGGATTTTATAAATATTTTTAAGTCATCCGTGAGAATCTATAAGACATCCTGTATAATGAACATGCACATAATAACATAATATCACTATCACTACATAGTAGGTATAAAACAAAGTCGCTTTCTCTGTCCCTATGTCCCTATGTCCCTTTGTATGCTTAAATCTTTAAAACTACGCAACGGATTTTGATGCGGTTTTTTTTAATAGATAGAGTGATTCAAGAGGAAGGTTCTAGTATATAACTTATTAGGTTTTAGACAAAACGGGCGAAGCCGCGGGCGGTAAGCTAGTACAATATATAACATCACAGAAATGAGGAGCATGTCTAAGATAACTGGAGAAAATTCTTAATATATTTCGTAACCTTGTATGTCTACAGACGCTAGATTTTATCATATTTTAGACTTTGTAATGCCAAAATATGTTTCTTGGGTTAAATAACTATTATAGGTCTACCAGAATCTGATGGCATATTTATATTTAAGAAATAAAAGATTTTCATGTGGCAACTTGTTTGACAACTATCAAATTGGTTGTCAAATTATTTGTCTTTTTTGCAGTTGATGAATAATTTTTAGGATTTTGTCTAAAAAATCTTCGAAAATGTCGAAAAAGCCGCTGCGATCACAAGCAAGAGGTGTTGTTTATAATGTGTATAGAAAAACATTCGATGAATAAGGGTCAAACACATCACAATTTTCAATTTTGAAGATTTTATTGGTAAATTGGACTTACCCGTTTTGATACTATAAATTAAAAAAATATTATATGTAGGTAACTATAATATTGTTTGTTGATTAGAATATAATTTTATGAAAACTTATTACAGGAGTTTCCAATACGGCTATTCGTCAAGTCCAAGCTGTCCAAGTCAATTTTACAATGTGTGTATCTGTTAATACTTACGAAAATAAACATAGTTTTATTTTATTTTTATTTTATTTTATAAAAAATTATAAGCAGTTTTGATCTACATTATCATTATATCGATATTTTCACATGGCGTACTGGTAATGAATATACAAATATAGGTATGTGTAAATAATAATATGTATTACCTGTATAAAAGTAATATGTAGAATTGTATATTATACATGTAAGTATGTACCTACATAATATTAAGTGGATATCTCATTATTAAGTACAGTATTGTCCACTTATGTAATGTGACTAATGATATTGAGGACAAAATAAAAAATAAGCAGTATCAAGATCGTTCAGTCCATTTTCCCCAGGGTTGCACACTCAAAATTTTGATTTCCCTAATTGCCATCAGATTCTGGTTTACCTATACTGCATAAAAATGTCATAACAATATTTTGTTCTTTAGTTTGTTCTCCTCCCTATCTAAAAATATCAAAATTCGGCAATGTCCAATCTGTTCAGATAACATTATAAGATTAGTATGAATAAGTCATTTATTATAGTGCATTTTTATTACACTTTAACAGCTGTAAAGTACAGTTATAAAATTTATTGGCTTGCCCGAGATGACTTGAAATAAAAAATAGCCCATGTCACTCAGAAGTAGGTACATATAGGTTTCTGCTGAAAGAGATATCTTCAAAATCAGTTTAGCAGTATTTGCTATTAACTGTCACAAACTAACAAGCGCATCATTTGTATGTAGATTTTATTGATTTATTTTGTACATTGAGATTAAGGTAGAAAAATATTAAATAACGCAAAAAAAAAATGTTATTTTTATTAAGCTGTTTCAAAATCATTTAAATAATCCATGTTCATTTTAAACCAGTGATTAATTGAGGATGATACAGCGTATTTAAATATGTTTATAATACATATTTGCTTTCCGACGACACAATACCACACCCCGGACACTCCATACAAAATTATCGTTTTGACAATCACACTGTAGAGACTGCAAATGTGTGTGTTAACGCTTTATGGTTGGCACATTTGTGACTAGCGTAAAAAAAAATTCGCGTTTTTCTGATGAAATACACGTAAACAGCACAATATCTAACCATTTTCTACGAAAAACGATAATCACAAATCCAAAATAATAAAATTACTTTAAGTCAATTTGATTAATGTTGTCAATCTTCGTTGCGTATCGTCCTTGCAGAAAAATGTGGCCCATTTTAATCACGATCGCGCGGGGTGAGGTAAGTGTTTAATTTTGGCGGGAGGCGGAGAGTGTCCGTTCTGTAGCGTTTAACTACTATTATGTATTCTGTGACAATACGTCAAAAAAATTCGAACTTTGTTCTAGAATTAAATAATCCATACTAATATTATAAATGCGAAAGTAACTCTGTCTGTCTGTCTGTTACTCAATCACGCCTAAACTACTGAACCAATTTGCATGAAATTTGGTATGGAGATATTTTGATACCCGAGAAAGGACATAGGCTACCTTTTATTGCGAAATATGTACCACGGGGGAAGCCGGGGCGGACCTCTAATAATATTATAAATGCGAAAGTGTGTTTATTCGTATTAATGTGACATGGCCATGGGTAACTTTTGACAGCGGTGAAACGACTCATACTAATGCGAATTTAACATCACGGGAATCCGCGGGCAAAGAAAAATATATGAATATTGTTTTCAATAAAAATGATGATGATGATATTGTTCATGAAATTAATAATAATTCCATAATTCCAGGGCCCTGGTGAAAGCGCCCAACTACCGGGCGAGTTTATACGTTCGCTAGCTATGCAGATACTAAGCCATTCTGCGCGCGCGCGGCCTGTGGATAGAGAGCATAGCGTACGGGATGTGGGTGGGAATAGGTGGGTGGTTTACTTTAATCAGTCGTAAAAATTTCCAATTTTAGGAAGATTAGAAAAATGATTTTAACAATAGTTAGGGAAATTTCGATTGACAGAAAAATTACGATAAGTCAGGAAAAATT
>CAJQZM010044069.1:0-12020 GCA_907164665.1 Colias nastes
GCCATTCAAAAGTATGGGATCGACCTTGGTTGAAGAAAAAGGAGATTAATGTTACATGTCATACTGATAGTGAATTGTCGAGACAGAAGAGAGACATCTTTGGTGGTGAAATAGAACAAGACCCTAATGATCCACAATTTTTAAATTTGGCTCAGGAATCATTAAATAAGTACTTTGTATCATCAGGAGCGTCTCAACAATATGAAAAAATACGAATAAAGAGAGTCACAACTCAAATTGTAGCTGGTTCATTGACAAGAATTGATTTCGTTGCAACTGGGCATGGGAATGTCATCTCGTGTCATTCAGAAATATGGGAACAAACGTGGACGGGAATAAGAGAAATAACTCAGGTTAAATGCCAAACTTTTGAGAGAAAATCTAGAACTAGGAGAACTTTAAGGGGTGGTAAGACTGAAGAAAATCCAAATGACCCTCGATTTGTAAATTTAGCCAAAGAGTCGTTACGAAAATATCAAATGTTAAAGAAAAGCAGATCAAAACACGAAGTTATATCAGTGAAAAAAGTTAATAAACAAGTTGCGTCTGGAATAATTTATAAAATAGATTACATTGCTTTAAGAAAATCATGCCCTAACAACAAAAAAATGTGTCGAAAACCAGAAGGTGCGAAACTTTATTGCCATACTAAAATATGGGAACGGCCTTGGTTAAATAATAAAGAAATCGCTGTTGATTGTTATGAAAATGATGAAAATGATGATAGCGATGAAAATGGTAGAAAAAAGCGACATATTACAGAAAACATGTCTAAAATGGGAGATCCGAACGATGAAAATAATAACATATTGTTGGAGGCAGAGAAAATGCTCTCTAAAAGTATTCGACAGAAAAGACAAGTAGAAGAGGAATATATCGATGAAGATACTAAGTATTACTATGCAGACCGAGCTATACAACAGATAAATGAAAATTCAGATACAAACAATCTACAGAAAATGATCACGATTCATTCATTTCAAAGTGGAACGATAATGGATGTAAATATGGTAAGAATGTATATAGAAACAGCTTATACATTTTGTTTGCGTAATCAAGATGAAACAGAATTGACTCAATGCGAAGAATTACCTGGCATGTACCATAAGATATGTCTTGCTCGCATTTGGCCTTCTCCAGACGATGAGCTTGTTATTCAACAAATACATGTCGTATGTAATGATGAAAAAGAATTTGAGACTGTTACCGGTATATCTGCCAGATCATTCATTGACGCTTCAATCAAAGAGCTGGAAGCTTCACCTAAAATTAAAACTAAAATTGTCAGTCTAGGAGAACCTAATGTAATACCTAGTCTTGATTCTAGAGAGCCAACAAAAGTTAATTTTATGTTAGGATTTACTAATTGTTCGAAAGACGTTGATTTGAAACAATATCCTAATTGTGACATTGACACCACAAGGCCATATAAAACGTGTACATCTCACATATGGTTGGTACCAAATAGTAACAAAATTAAGAAACTGAATGTTCATTGCATGTTTCCCAATGTCATGAGGAAAAAACGATCTGTGTCAATGAACCCAACAAATGCAACATCAGATGAAATAACCATACAAAATTTAGTCCAGGAATCTTTAGAAAAACTTGAAATGAGTTCTATACATAATTATAAACAGCGAGTATTACAAATAAATAGCTATTCCTCGAAGATAACAAGTGGTCGAGTTACAACAATTGATTTTGATGTTGGATATACGTCTTGTTTAAAATTTGAATGGGTTGATAATATTACAAATTGCGCCTTTCTTGAGCATTTGCCTCGAAGGCATTGCATTTCCTCTATATGGGAGCGATTATGGCTAGATAACGGTAAACAGATCGATGTTAACTGTCAAGATGATGAAACTCCTATTGAAGCTCACGTTGAATTTGAAAATCCAGAACATGCAATGCAACTAGCGAAGCAGGCTTTGAAACATATCGAAGCAAAGTACCCGAATCCTCTTCGTCAAAAGGTTGTTAGAATATTTTCAATGGAAAAGCAAGCAATTGCTGGTGTACACTATCGTATGAAAATTGAAGTTGCAAATACTAATTGCCCCGCATTGAGTATGAATGATACCTGCGAAGTAGTATCAAATATGGGTCTAAATAAATTTTGTAGAGTTAATGTTTGGATAAGACCCTGGACAGAACATCCTCCCAACTACCGTGTGTCCTGTGATTTCCAGGACGGAGCGACCACGGAGTTGTATCGACACATACAAGCAGAACGCCTTTTCTATGATTTCATAACTACGTATAGACCGGATTACATCAACGATCACGACGAAATGCTGAAGCGATTTGAAATTTTTAAAGATAATGTGAGGAGAATTCACGAATTAAATATCCGCGAACAAGGGACAGCTAGATATGCTGTGACTAAATTCGCAGACCTGTCATATGAAGAATTTGCCAAAAAATATTTGGGCTTAAAACTTGGTCTCAGAGATCCAAACCAGATACCTTTTAGAAAGGCAGATATTCCTGATGTTAAACTCCCTGACAAATTCGACTGGAGGGATCATGGCGCTGTAACGGAAGTGAAAAATCAAGGATCTTGCGGAAGCTGTTGGGCTTTTAGCGTGACAGGTAATTATAATTTTATTACCATACGTAACGGGTGATTTTTTAAGAGGTATAGGATTTGATTTTCAAAAAAAACACAAAAAACTTGAAAATGTTGATGTAATCTATAATGGAATTGATAAAACGATCAATATAATTTAATGTTTGAAGATGATTTCATGCAAATGATGGCCGCGGCTCCAGTTTAGATGGCCCATTCGCAAGGCCTAATTTCGGCACACTCTCTACAACATATCGGCCGGTATATCACGAATACTTAAATGCTTCAATATTGGCTACCAGTGCGTCAATCGTTGCTGGTTTATCCCTGTAGGCATAAGAAATAGTCCAAAGGCGTTTGATCACGCGATCTAGGCGGCCAATCGACGGGCCCAAAACGTGAGATAAACTGTTCGCCGAAGGCGGCTCTCAATTGGGCTATTGTTTCGCGTGCCGTGTGGCATGTGGCACCGTCTTTTTGAAACCACGTGTGAGGCATGTCCAATTCTTCCATTTTAAGCAAAAAAAAATAAAATCGCCAATCGATGAAGTGCATCGCGCACTTCTTAACCGACTTCACACTCTCTTAACCGAGCATGCATTTTGATAGTAAAATTCAATAATTTGCAAGCGTTGTTCGTTCGTAAGTCGATTCATGGTTAAATTATAGACCAAACTGAACAAGTTTGATAAAGACACAAGACACGATTCACGCGTGATCTATCAAAAACAGTATTGCCAAAAAGAAACCAGCAAAAAAATCACCCTATATAATTGTTTTGGTTTAAATTTCTTTAAAGCCAAGTCTGTAGTTTTTTTTACACTTTAATATGAATGATAGGAAATTTATAAGTCTAAGAGAATGTTTCTCTGAAATAAGTATAACAATAATGTTAGTGACAGCTTTGATGTTACTTTTTATGAAAAAGCAAATCTAGGATGAATTAGTATGACTAGAATATTTAGATATAACGGCAACGCAGTTTGAAATGGATGGAACGATGGCAGATTTTGAAGGGGCTTAACGATTGAACTGAAGTCAAATTAAATTAATTTTTTAGTCTTATTTTTTTAATTTTCAAATATTTTTATCAGGTAACATCGAGGGTCAATGGAAGATTCAAACGGGCGAGCTTGTGTCGCTGTCGGAGCAAGAATTAGTGGACTGTGACAAACTGGACAAGGGCTGCAATGGAGGCCTACCTGATAATGCGTATAGGTAAGATATTATACTGAACTATTATTGATAATAATTTGTTCATTTAAATATACACTTCGTTAGCTATAATGATTAAAAAAGAGCGTGTGTGCCGAGCATACGTGTAAGAAGTGAAACTTCTTTGGCAAGATTCAAAGATAACAAAATCGTCACCTTACTCCATGACGTGAGTATTGCCATGACGCGACCTTGAAATTATATTCTCAACGAGTCTTAAGAAAAAGTCAAGTTCTTTTCGTGGAAGAATAATTGACCGTGTTTTATTCGCCTATCCAAAACAATGGTTCTCTTAATTATTCATAAACATGCGTTATATTGTTTACTCTTAGCTATCTCATGGTCTTAAAGTGACTGCTTTGATTTTTCTATCCAGCAATTTATGTAATGTCTTTGCTTTACTTGTTTAATTTCACATTAGAAAATTAGTTTAGTTGAAAATGAAAGTCTCCAAAATTTATTTTCTTGTTATCGGCTCAATGTGTTTATAATATTTTTTGCTAACCTTTCACACACGATAATGTTTAGCCAAATAAAAACCTAAATAATTTGAGCAAAAGTTTTATATGCGAAATTATGTATAGTCGTGTTAGCAGTAAAATGTAGGTCATGGCAACAGATTCAGAACGAACAAATAAACACATTTGTTCGCCTTTTCATATCCAGAAAGGGCATGTTTTGACCAAGTTACGTACGGAAATAACTAATGTAAACTTTATGAAAGTAAGAATTAAATAAAGTTATTATTGTTTGCATACTGCATTATCTTCACAATAAATAAAACATTTAATATGAACCCATTTCAATTTTATTACTTTGAAGGCGGTTTAATTTTGTTTAAAATTGTTTGGCCAAAATCAAGTATTTTTATATTCATACATGCTCCGCTCATTTGTTGAACCTGTATTACTGGAAAGTTTCATCCAAATCCGTCCAGTACTTTTTCGTGTAAGAGTAACCAACATCCATCCTCTAATTATAACTCCTCTAATAATAACTTTCGTTTTTATAATATTAGTGGGATTGGAAAGAGCAAAATAATAAGGTATTTATATAATTTGTTATCAAAGTATTTATTTACTGTTCGGCCAAATTATTTAGCAAACTATAATTATTAAATTTGGCGACTATAACCAGTGTTTTGCGGTTAGCAGTTAACACGTCATCAGCTGATATTCAGTTATCTATATTGAACTTAAAAGTTGTCCTGTTTACACGACTTTGAAATTATTAGTTTACAATTTATTTAGGTCGAGGCTACAACTTCTACGTTGCGTATTCTTTGTCATAGATTATCTATACATTATTAGGAGACATATCATTTTATCTGAAATTTGTTATGCCTGTATGCAATTTTTTGATGTTTTTTTTTTCCATTCCCACATTTTGATGTTGCATACAGATGAGGTAATTATATCTTTGAAATGAACATGATTCACTAAATAGTAAATGGTAGACTCGCACACATACTCCCTACACCCATAAAGGATGGGGTCACTAACAAGTTTCAATCAATTTTGAACTCACACAATATAAAGAAACAGTTATAGCATGAATACATAAGTACTAAATCAGGACAGTACCTATACAAACAGTCTCATAGAGAAAAAAATTATTTAGCGACGACTCGCCACTAATGAATATTTTGTATTCCATAATTTTATCAATACTTTCGTCTGATTTTAACAATCGCAAAAGTATTCGTTAATTGATTTTATGACATCTGCATGGTAATATATCGGGATTATAGTCAGATTCGTTCTCAGTCTATAATATGTCTTCCACACCATGACAGGATGTGCCAAATATGAGTTTATAATTTTTTCAGAGCAATCGAGCAGCTAGGTGGCCTGGAGACGGAAACCGACTACCCATACGAAGGAGTGGATGACAAGTGCGCTTACAACAAGACCCTATCTAAGGTCCACATTCGCAGTGCGCTCAATATCTCTTCCAATGAAACAGAGATGGCTAAGTGGCTGGTGCAGAACGGACCTATTTCTATTGGTAAGACTTTTTAGTCATGTAGTTTAGTATGTGTTCTTTTGTGTACCTTTTTCAGGCCATTCGGATATTGCCAGGCAATTTAGAATAGTATTATTTACACTAGCGCCGCAATTGGCTTGCCCCAAGAGGTTGAACCTAGCAATATGTGTAAAATTGAGTTATGTAGATTTTCATCCCGCTTCACTATGATTTATTAGTTTTCTAATCTATAGCATTTGAAATAGTTTTAATGAGCTATTATAATGTAAAAAGTTAGAAGTGTTCATTAGTATTATCAGACGTTTAAAAACCCATTATACTATAATTAACGTTACTAATTTCTATTACCGTAACGGTCACAGATAATTCATAATTTTTTCTTTTATTACTTCATTACCCATAATTTACTTTTTTTTAACTTTACAGCGTTACATTTCAATTATTTTTACACATTGGCGATTTGAAGCTAATTTTAAATTACGATTATTGAATTATTCGCTAATAATGTTTCAATGTTAACAATTATTGCCACTTTAGCGATAAGCGCCTCGTGTAATACGATTAACGATGCTTGGAATCTTTTAAATGTGTTTTTGTTTCACGTCAGGATAATGAACTGTTAGATACCTATACTATATTTCTTTTCAAGCGATAATGTGTAAAACATAGAGAAATTGAGAAAATAAATAAGTTCACTTCACATTTTTTCTAGTTTTTTTTTAACTACATATATGATTTTATTATTAGTAGAGATTTTTTCGCTTTAACTATGAATGATTAAATCATCGTAACATCGTAAACTACGAAATGCAAATGATACATTCTGTATTTATATTTACATTACATATACATATTATTATGTATAAAGATATTCCTTTACCTTATGAATAACTGATAACACGTACATTCGTATTACTTAAATAATAATTATATGTACATATGTTTTGCAAAACAATGAGATCATGGCCATACAATTGACTTATTAGGGTTTAGTTAGTCTTTATTTTAAATTTGTACTTTAGAATATACTGCGTATATTATATTGTATTCTGTTAAGTATTTTGCTGGCGGAAATAAATGAGCTGGAGAAAAAATATATGGTTGTGAATTTGTCTTAATAATGTTCAGAATTAGAGTAGATGGTTTATCTTTATAACAAAACATACAGAATTGATAAAACTTCTGCCTATTGATAAACTGTGGGTAATTTGATGAGTATTTAGATCAGACGTAGAAAACAGGGAAAAAACCCCTGCGTAAAATGCAAATATGACGTCAACATAATGCAACATTTTATAGAATTCTTAAGAATTAGTGAAGTAAAACAAGAATTTTTACAACAAGAATTTTATTTTTACACAATAACTGTAATATATTATATTTTTACTGTAATATATTTGTATTTAACCAAAATTATTCATTGTGTAGGAGTAGCTTTTTGCATATTTGCTTGTGTGCTCTACCCTTTAAAATGTGTATCCCTTATTACTTCTCTTTCAAGGGTTTGAATTATTTTGAAAATTTTAATGCCAATATTTATGTAGATTGCGTTTCAACACTAACACAGATATATAGGTTTTAAGTACAAGTTAAATATAATGTGCATATTTCTTACATTTAAAATATTCAGATATATCGACTGATTTTAACCACAACCATCCTATAATTTTAATATACTTTTTAAATTTAAAGGAATCAACGCGAACGCGATGCAGTTCTATGTGGGCGGAGTGTCTCATCCTTGGCGGATGCTGTGCAACCCCAATAACTTGGACCACGGAGTTCTTATAGTGGGATATGGTGCTAAAGGTAATAACATAACTTTCACCGTTTTTATTTAAATAGTAGATTTGATAGGGCTTTTAAGTTTTAGGATTTTTAGCATATGAAGATGTGTTTGTATTTTATACCCAAGGTTGAAGGTAGAAGTAGATAGAAGACTTTAACAAAGTTTGTGCTTATTTGATAATGAATAGTATGGAAACAGTTTATTTTAAAATTTGCGTTGCGCTTTGTTTATAAATATTCCACGATTCGAAGTTGTGCATGGACATTTGCTTATTCCATACTTGTTTGCAAAATAAATTTATTTCTCAATAAAAAAAATTAAGCCTGTTCAATGGAAACATTATTTTTCAGCCTCAACTAATGCATACCTTTCTATTTTACAGACTACCCGTTATTCCACAAACATCTGCCGTACTGGGTCATAAAGAACTCGTGGGGCAAAGAGTGGGGCGAACAGGGCTACTACCGCGTGTATCGTGGGGACGGGACCTGTGGGGTCAATCTGATGGCTAGTAGCGCGGTAGTGTAGGGCCTTGGGCCATGGGGCTAGGGGCTAATTGGAACTTAACTGGTGGTTTAATTGTTAGCACTTATTGTTTTGTCATTGTTAATGTTTTTGTGAATGTCGCAATTTATGTAGTAAGTAATCCGTTCAAAGTCGTTAAAGGTTTCATGTCAGACGAAATGATTCCATCATTACAGAAGAAAAGTTCGACTCAACTCGACATCTGTTCAGAAATATCATAATTATCCACTTTCAATTTCATTTTATGCTAAAAACTAATTACGAATATGATTAAAGTATAGTATTTTATAGCCATTGGTAACCATGGCAACGTTAAATTTACCACATACGTTGAATACACTGTTAAGTTCCAGTTACCCCCTATATTTAAAACATAGACTTTTAGACCACGTTAAAAATAAAGATGCTGCAGATATTATAATTAATAAGAATATGATTTATACTTAACCTAGATAATAATATAATTAACTAACACGCACTAATATTATATACACAACACTTTACTTTAAATAACATTTTATGATGTGAAATTTCATCACTTCGAATTTGCAATATATTTTATAATACATACTTTAAAAATACATGAAATTCTTACTAGTCATGATCTTTGGTGAATTTTGACAAAAGTTAATATCTCATCGAATAATATTTCTCAATACTTTGTGATTGTCTTTATCATTTTATATTGGATTTACTGGCATAATAAAAAAAAAATGTGTTAAAAGAGACCAAGAACAGAAGCTAATATTATGTAGTAACTAATAATATCATCGTCCAAAAAAAATCACCGTATAACTTTTTAACCAGCTTTAATGTGCATTATATTATATTTTGTTTATAATTACATGTGTGTATATATTACTTTTAATAATTAAATATTATATGTAGGTATATCTATGACTTGTGTACATGATAAGCTTATGAATTACATTAATATAATTAAGAGTTTTCTTTACACTAAAAGATCACGAAAGAATTATCTTGCTCTAGCTCTATGTTCGTTTGATGTAAATGCACCGTTATACGAATCTATATTATCAAACTTCTTCATACAAAAGTCGTCTGTATTACTAAGGAATTAGGTTTGAAGTCGAATGAAGTGACATTTTGAAAAATAATACGTTATTTTATGTATCCTTCGCACTAATTACGAGAAATAAAGCATCATATTGAGAAACAAGTCATTTTTACTTAATTTAACTATATCTTACTACCAGTGCCTTATGAAAATATTATGCATAAGCGATATTTTTAGGTTATTCTTTGAGATTCTCATGAGATTTTGAGGTGTTATACATAAATTTTGTATAAGCAGACAATAATTATTATTTGTAAGGGAATGTATTAAAAAATGTGTTTTTCTAGTTCCTGAATTCATCATTATATGGACGTAATAAATTATGATTTGTCTATTTTCATTTGTGTGACTAGATGGCGCTTCTAGGAATTTTCCATGACAATCTATAAATAATTTAAAAATATTGGCTAAATTGAAATTGTAATGTTTGTTCTAGGTTTGTTCACTTGTTATTGATTACGTCTTCATTCGTTTTTATGTTCATAACTTTTTGTTTTTTTTTTCTAATTTATGATGTCTTTTTGAATTTTAAGTCTTCCGCCTAATTTGACCATACCAAAAAGATTTGATGATTCAAGAATTCTATTAAATTGTTAATTATGTTATACTTTAAAGAATCTCTAAAGTAAATACTCTTATGCAATGGCTACAAGAATACGTGTTAACGTCATATGCATAATAATAAATTGTTAAACTATGAATATTTATAAAGAATATAATATAATAATTAAGGAAACTATGTATTTGTACTTTTTGAGGTTGTATTAAATAAATATTATATCACAAGCTATTTTGTTTTATTTTATAGCAACCCTTTGAATATTTATTTACCTACCCACAATTTGTTTTATAAAGGAAGTTAAATTGTTTCATTCTACCGTGTGTAGGTAATGTGTATTTCGCAATGAAACATACCTTCATTTAATGAATCAGTAGTGTATCATCGCGATACGAATATTGGAATAACTATGAGAGGAGTAACCGGTGAAAGATATCATATCACTCCATCCATCGATATCTATCGTACTCACGTACAATTAAAATGAGAGTCTTTGACCAATTCTACTCTGACAAATACTTCCATAATTCGCCTAAACGCATTTCACTATTAAAACGGCACGAGTCACGACCCAATTCCATTACCTACTGCGATGATAAAATATATCGCAGTATGTTTACACCAGAATAAATCGATCCTTTCATAATACATTCATGAATTAATGCAATAAGGAATCTACGATGTATTACCAACTCTGCGGCAGTTAACTCAATAAGCGTGCGTTCGTAATTCAATAGGATGCCTACTGAGACGCTCGCTGCATCGCTAGTGCAACTATTGTGTAGTGGAACGGGCTGGTTTGCTTCAACGATCAACATTTTTATGCTTAAATTGCACGTTCTGTTCACTATTTTATTGGCTTTTTTTTGGAAAGATCACAGAGTCCTAATAGCTTCCTAATTGTTACTCTTAGGATAGGTAGTAGCGGGTTAATAACTCAACTCTACTTTAAGGAATATTTTGAAGTAGAACTAGACAAGTCTCATAATGTTTTAACATGGTTTTAGCAAAAATAATAGGCGGTAATGATGTAGGTACCTTCGACAACGAAATAATAGGTAGGTACCAAGTTCTCGTAAGTTCTATCCTGTTAACCATTTATTTCCTACATTAGAATTGGCAAAGAGAATATCGACAATGTCCAGTAATGAATCAAGCGCCTTTATTAGTTTGTGTTGTTACGAATGTATTCAGAATTGTTAGGGTAAGTTAACAGGAGAGCAAGTCGAGCGTGTAGCACCGCCCTAGACATAGGTATTGTCAAGTCGAGGTCGCGAAAGTGGGCCGTCGAATGTTCTCACGGAATGAGGTTACAGATGCATACATAAAATATACGGAAAACCTATTATTCATGACACTAGCTTACAGTTTTGATCTCTGTTGTTATTCTTAAATAGCTAAAACACGTCTTATTGGCGCTCAATTCGTGTAGACGGTAACCGCAGTTACAGAGTTTCAGTGAATAAAATGCCGCTGGTAGGTAAATTTAGGCACATCAGGGCAGCCGGCAGTGTCAAATGAGAGTCATAATTAATTATTGATAGGAGAGTATGTTTTGTAGAGGTGAAACACGAACAATAAAGATTGTTCGTGTGTTCCTTACAAACCGAAATTCTTCAAAAAGTTGCAGAATTCACTTGTCTAATAGATTAGGGACGTAACTAAGTAGATAATTAATTCTTTTATTTTGTTGTGTAATAACAACATTAAATAATAATCTTGCAAAACTTCAAAAGTAGCTTAATACGTATGACACAACAACGCAATAGAAGCTTCGGATAATTCGTTAGAGCAAAATGTTATAGGAAATGTACGCCTCATTTCCTAAGTACGAATTCAATCAGGTTAATTAATACCAGGAACCTACGTGATTAGTAATATAGTTAAAATGCAATAAACGGAGTATAATCCCGTTAACCCGCGCTAAGAGGTATTTGATTAACCCTCCAACGATTCGATCTATTTGATCCCAATGTTTTCTCTTTTAAATTCGACGGACCAAATAGTTAGGTGAGGTGAAATCCAAGATAAGCCAGTAGAAATCGACACTAAAAAACCCTAAATTCGCAAAGCACGATGTAGTGCTGCATTTTTAGTATTTTTTTTTTTGAACATTTTTTCTTTCTTTATTATTAAATGGTATGTTGTTTGGATCAGTTAGGGTGATGTAAATCCCAATTTGCAACTTCGAAAAAGTTGTACTCGCTGCGCACCGCGTGATAAACTGCGAAAATTTGGGACATTTTTCACTTTTTGCTCTAAAAGTCATAAAGTATGCGTTTCCGACAAGTAA
>CAJQZM010044069.1:12420-28440 GCA_907164665.1 Colias nastes
ATTTCAAATTTTCGGGAAAAACTGACTATCTTTGAAAGGCCACAGCTTAGTTGTTATAAGGTTTAGAGAGCTGCGGTTAGGCTTAAATTGTTGCAAATTTAACTAGCTTCATTTATGTAGTGAATGTTACTTGTCGGAAACGCATAGTTTATGACTTTTAGAGCAAAAAGTGAAAAAAGTCCAAAATTTTCGCAGTTTATCACGTGGTGCGCAGCGAGCACAACTTTTTCGAAGTTGCAAATTAAGATTTAGGTACATCACCCTAACTGATCCAAACAATATACCAAAAATGCAGCACTACATCGTGCTTTGCGAATTTAATGTTAATTTCCACTGGCCTAAGAGGAATTGGGTCATTTTCGAGTTTAAACGGTTGATTTGATAGATATGAGATTTTACGTAGATATCAGGTAGATATAGCATAACGAATGAACGAAATTTTTTAATATTCTTTTGGAAAATACGTCTTAGTTGTATCCTGTACTTTACCGTGCTAGACGCCTTGGAGTGCCATTTATGATTTAACATTTGCCTTGAGTGATATGGGAATATTTTAATAAAATTATATGTATTACAGGTATACTGCTGAATCTGTAATATTATTAGAATATAATTTGAAAAACTTGTCTTAAACTTCTTTCTGTACTCTGTATCTATAGATTACATATTATATATTAAAATGCTCCAGAGGAAGATGTGATTATATTATGAGTTTTTTTATCGAGAAACTCAAAATATCGAATCGGACGAACTGACTACAAAAATGACAAATAGCGCAAAAATTTCTCCGACAGTTTATACGAAATGAAACTCCAAATTGCTCTTACAAGTTAACAATTTTATCACTTTTCTGGATAGATTGGCTGTTACAAAGAATAATGGTTCCAAAGTAATATTTTGAACTGAAAATTTTATTACATTTACTCAATTTTACTCATAGTTTATACCTAATTAATATCTACCAACCCAACAGTTACAGTTGCTATAACTTCTTTTAAAAAATATTACTTTCGTAGATTCGATTTAAAAGTGGTTCGTATTTAAAATGTATACAATTGAGCTATTAATTCTTCTCTCTCACAACGTATATACAAGGCTATTTACCCAGCAGCGGCGGTGTAATCACACGCCTCGCTGGCATCTCTCTGACCGGAAACGCTCTGCCTCCACTATCTACAAGTTTCAGACGCAGCCTTACATTTAACAACTGTTTTTCTAGAGAACTGCGAGACAAATTAGATGCCAAGAGATGCCATTTCATTGTAGCCATTTGAAACAGCGCTTTGCCGCGTTAGAACATTGCGTTTTGTTTGTAGTTTTGTTATACGTTATTTTAATAAAGGATGTTTAATAGATGACCTTAATGAATGCGATTAAATTTTATTCTACCTGTTGATAGTTGCACTTGTTTACGTTTTGATATTTAAGTGCTCGTTCACGTAGGTACACGCGGGCGCGGGAGCGGGTGCGGGCGCGGAAAACGTTGCGATCTCGTGTTCACATTAACCGCCAGGCGTTCGCGCGAGTGTGACGTATTGTCAGAGGTCGCAAATATAGACCACGATCTTTTATTTTTAACAGAAAATGCATACCTAAAGTGGGAGATGCTAGAAATTAGAATTGGTGTGCACGAAATTAATAAAGAAAGAGAACGGTATGGGGAATTTCATACTTTATATGGTAATTTGAGAGAACATCCTTCAAGATTTTTTAGATATACCAGGATGAGATGATGTGTTTACTTTGCCAAATAGGAGTTCTAGCCTGAACAGCACTAATAAACTCTTCTGTATTGAACGACATGATAAAAACGTGCTATCGTTTCTAGCGACAAGTTCAAACTGGTTGAACTTACCTGACGTCGCGAGTGAATCGCGCGCGCCGCCGCTAGTTTGACATGAACACACACAAACGTCTCGGGCGTTTGAAATTGCCGCGAGCACGCCGCCCGCGCCCGTCGCTAGTTAGCTCGCTACTTAGACCGCACGTGCGTTTTGAACATGAACACTTGGAAATCACGTCATATGTTTGTTATTTCGTGACCGCGCCCGCCACCGCGCCCGCGAGTCAACGTGTTCAAGCACTAAGTGTCTAAACATTGAAAACGAAATACTAAAGCTAGAAATGACGTATTTTATAAGTACCTAGTCTTCAGAAATATTAAACAATTTTTGTAGTGCTGGTGTTTATTTCTTTGTATTTACAATAGCACCACGATTGTACCCACTTTTAAGTTTAAATACAGTGGCTTTTTCCTACTCTGCTATCATATAAAACTTCTTTTCTGTTATTCATTGACAGGACATAATACAATACGTGACAATAATAGTATAAACATAGTTTAGAGAAAAGTCAAATAAAAATTGTGTTTAGTTTTTAATCAGAAATTTGTTTATAAGGTACCTAATGTTGGATTAAGCTTTGCTACGATGAATAATTTAAAACCGAGAGCCTCCATATCTGAAGAAATGTTTCCTTTAATGTGTCATCCTTCCAGTGACTATCGACACTCTGATGATATTAATATAACCCGAGAGGTGTTTAGAAATAAGACCACTGCAGTTGAAGTTATTGTGAAACAAGTGGCTAATAAAAATAAAAAGTGTTCCATGCCAGAAAATACTACAAGTAATGCTAAGGCCGGCGAACTTTACGCAGAGATAGAAATTCTAAAGAATGAGTTACATAAAGCAAACACTAATTTAGACGAGACGAGGAAATGTTTCAACATAGTTTTGTGCGAAGTAAAAAAACAATTAGAAGCCGCTAATCAAAGAGAATTGAAAAGACAAACAAAGAATCTGCTTTTGCAATTAGAGAAAGAAAAACTGAAGGCCTTATTGGATTCAAAGTCAAACTTGGTGAGGAAGCTCAAGAAAGAATTGTTAAGTATGAGACGGATACTGAAATTCGTTATAAAGGGAATGCATTGCATTCCAGACTTATTTGTAGACGCTTTTGATGAATACTCTGAATTTGAAAAAGATCTACAGCGACGAAGTGCATCTGAAAAAAACACTAATGGCTTCGAGAGTCTCACTCTTGATAGCATATTGTCGAGTAAAATCTGAATAATATTTTTAAAATTATAATATTTTATGTAACGTGTATTGATTGTTGTTATGTATGTCATTTTTAGTTATTGTATTTCAGTTTAATAAATAATATACTAAAAACAAATGTATAATTCAATCTGTAGTGTAATAAGCATAGTCATATATTTTTTAAGTTCAATTGTAGAATATACTGCGGCAAAAGTTATATGATATTTTTTGAAAGGATTCCCTGATAATTGGTTCTCTTGAGACGAAGGAAATCAATCCGGCGATGCAAGTTGTGGATACCCGGGCGGTGCATACCCGGCACGGTAACCGGGTCACGTTGTGACCGGGTCACGCGGTCAAAGCACACCCCGGTCACCCGCCGAAGGAGGCCCCGCCCTCACTGACTCATTAAACCATTCACAAATCGAGCTTATCTGCTATTTACAATTCATTTCGCGAAAAATGAGAATCGAAAAAGCATTTCACGTTGGAAAAGCGCCAATGGATGTCTGAAAAGATAAATACATTCAAAGAATACGATGTTGTGATCACCGTTTGTGATCTCGGAGAGTAATGGTTGAAGTGCTTGTCTTATTGGATTTGCTTTTAAACAGTGGAGTGCCTGCAATAACTGGCTGCCAGTTCAAGAGGCGGAGAGTTAACGAGTTTTTGTTATTATCACGTGTATGTTATGTCCATTTTGCACGTGGATTTGTTGGCCTTTTGTCAATATATGAATAAAAAATTATCGTAATTATTGAAATGTCACTTCTAAACTGACGATGAAGCATAACAGTTTATTAAATATTAAATAACAAAGTAGGTATGTACCTACTTATAAATATTGAGTTTCTATAGCCTTTGTGTAAAGGCTTTCCTTGCTTTGGTTGCAACTTGCAAGCCGGCACGTTTGATGTTAACCAATTTCACATAAAGTTAAATCAATTGTTTAGTTTCTCATAAATTTATAGTTTATTTTCTAAAATGATTTCTCCAATTTCACTTTTAAGATTTATCAGGGAACTTAAATATATTTTTTTAGATAGATGCAGGCGGTAAAGTGTATTTTCCTTGACCTTGTGGAAACTCAGAATTACGAAAGTTGCGTTTTGTACTACGGTTATGGCATAAACATAATATATGAATTGATGAATGATGTTTTTACGGCTGTTTTTGTTATAACAGTAAGTTGTTTCGTGATCAATCAAGTAAACTTCGTTGTATTAACATTGGTATTATTAAACTCGATATTTCTGTAACACAAAATGATATTATACTTTCATATCTCGTATTTAACAAAATAACAGATAGAAATGTGTAGAAATCAAGTAAATTCGAGGAAATGAAATGTAAGATATAATATTGTTCAATAAATTGTTTGAACTTCCTTGAATTTATCGTAGTACCTACTCTGCTCTACATCCTTACAGTAGCAAATAATCTATATATAACAAAACTGAAGAGTTTGTTTTCATATTTGTTTAAACGAGTTCATATTGTAATTGAAAATTTATGTTGAAGTCTGTAGGCACACAATGACGTTATAGAAAAATAGAAAACAATATTTATCCCTTGTAGAGTAGAGTCACAGTATTACAAAAAATACTGTCGTAGAGCGGTAGTTATCAACAACGACACCAATTGTAAGAACTATAATATGTAGTATCAGCAAAACTACATAGAAAATGAAATAAAATAGGTAATAAATAATAAGCATACCTTAACATTAATCTAATACTATTTAAATCATTGTAATCTAAATCCAAACAATTTAAAGAAAAAAAAAATACCTACACAACAAAATAAAGTTAAAATATTTTTATACAAAAAGTGTGAAAAGCTATAAACCGTTATCGAATTCTCGCCCATCGAGTGCATCCAATACGATGTGTTGCATATTTCATGGACTCCTATACGAACTGGTTTATTACGGGTCCTGAAAACTCGGGACGTCTTCGGAAAGCGCCGCTCGTCCCAGTCGGTATCTAGCTCTCGCGTGATGCACACGTCTCAACCTTCCACTCTCATGTGAACTTTCACTTGTAGTGTTGTGACTGTGTGCACTACTACCAAACTGCCTATAAGACTTTAGTGTAACAATATGGGTTTTTACGAAACAGCCAGGCGAAGACTCTAGGCCAATCACCGGTTCGTAACTAGATGTTAGTAAGACTTTCAACTAGGCGCAAAAATATTTTGGTACTTACATTTTGACTCTAGAATGTTAGCGAATTTAATTTTATTTATTTTAATACTGAGGAATAATATGCAGATTATAAATATTTATTTATTATTTCTGATATTTTTTTTCAGTTATGACTTCCACTTTTTTATAAATTTGAATAATATAATAACTGATAGTTATAATTAATATAAACAAATATAATTTATGTGATCTTAATATAGGTACACATAGCTAATTTAGTTTTAATAATTGTCATTATTTTCATTTATATTTTTCGAATACAAAACAGTAATTTGTTTTATATATTAAATGAGTTATTTCAGTAAGTGTTTATAAATTAACATAATCCTTAAATATATTTAACCTAGCATATTTTAAAGTATAAGTAAGTATTAAAGGAAGAAATTTGAAAATGACAGAACTAAAAATTTTATTAAAAGTTTCGTGAATACTTAAATATTTAAAGCTGAATTTATTTGTCTGTGTAATACAATTATTAAAAAGATATCAAATATTACCTACATAGTATGTAGTTATAACAAAAAATATTATAGAACTTCTGACTTAAAGTCTAAATTGGTCACCAATTTTAGAACCAATTAAATATTGTAATCGATAAGGTTACTAGGTACTTAGTTTCTGTTTAATTTTTATATTATATTATTTTCAATTTATCAGCCTAGTAAATAAGCACACTAATTTATAATTTATAACAAGTCATCATACAGCAAAGAAAAACACAAAAATAAAGGAATAATTACAAAATACTTACGTAGATATCCTACTTACATTAAATAACGTAACTTTATACTGTAAATTGACTAGTAAGTGGCTTGAAACGAGGAAATTTGAAGGTTAAGGTACTTACTTATATGCTATTATCAGCTCGTTTCTCTATACGCATTATCACTACATAGTATAAAACAAAGTCGCTTTCTCTGTCCCTATGTCCCTATGTCCCTATGTCCCTTTGTACGCTTAAATCTTTGAAACTACGCAACGGATTTTGATGCGGTTTTTTTTAATAGATAGAGTGATTCAAGAGGAAGGTTTATGTGTATAATAACATCCATTAAATAGTGGAGAAGTACTGTTATTTTTGAGGTTTCTAATGTGATGTCGTAAAAAATTACATTTTTTCCGCTTACATTGCAAACGCAGGCTGAACCCTACGAGTTTTATCAAAATAATGTACTAAGGTAAACGCAGCTATCAACGACCCATCGAAAATCTGAAGGTATTACCGACCTATAAAAGTAATTCGAAATTTAAACGTTTCCAGAACTATTCTAGCTATAGGTAGGCAAAGTTATACACGAATGTATTACTTGAGCATCGTATACTTTTACGTTAGTGTGAGTAACTGTGCAAAAAAGAGTTAAAATACGTAAGTTGCTGCGGGGTAGCGTGGACGCAGGACGTGTCGTACTGTTCCGTTGTTCCTTGGGGTAAGTACTGTGATTTATCTTTTTAAGACATTTACAAACAAATGACACCTATACTTTAATTTATAATACTAAATGTCAATGCATTTAAGTGTCAACTTTTCATTTCTTACAACATTTTATTAATAAAAAGTAATTTGAAACGATAAAACTTTAAATTAAAATGTGACGGTGTTAGCTTCACCAGTTTAAGTCGTGGCAGGTATCAACGACCCATAAGTCGGCAATGGCAGCAACGTAACTTTTTGTTTTGTGTTTGGTTGTTGCACAAGTGGTTTTATGGACCAGTTTAAATCTAAGCTATGAGTCTTCATAAAAATCTATTAGCGACTAAACTTTTTTGTCTAGTGTTTACCTTTTAGCGTTGTCAATTTATACAAAGTTATGATATTTTTCGAGGATCGATATCGAATAGTTACAGTAGTAAATCATTGTTTTTTTGTTCAAACAATATGCATTTGTTCATATTTTGTATGACATTAATCAATTATAATCTATTTTATAGTCTGATGGTCAAATGAATTAAAATAACCATTTTTTTATGGGTCGGTAATACAATTTAGATTTATACTTACATACTTTATTACCGACCCATGTGGGTCGGCAATAGCAACTATAGGAAGCTATTACCGATCGAATATAGATTGTTTAGTTTCTCATCTACAAATTCAAATTCAAATTGCTTTATTTGCAGAATGTAGAATAAAGATGTTTGTAGATACAGATAATATTGATCCTTAAACATTCTGCTCGTAGTTGAGCGTGCAAATATATTTTTACTACTTTTATGACATAATAGGTGCCTATTAAAAAATGCTTCTTCATGGTTAAATTAACATAAAACATAATTATATTTTTTCCCAGAAATATGGAGCCACAAAAGCGGCGAAAAGTATACAGTAAAACACAACTCGCCGAAGCAATCAATCAAATAGCATAAGGAAATATCCTAGAGTTTGAAATCCTTAATTTAATATATGTACATATATTAATAGTATTATGTTGATTAATTTAAAAGTTTATAATTATTTAGTTCATTACTAAGAAGTACTCATTTGTTTTATTAAAAATAACTATAATAAAAAAATACGAATATATTTGAATTTTTATTTCATTTTATTAAGATCGGTAATCATCATCATCACTAGCTTCTATACATTCCATTGCTGGAAAAAGACCTCCTCTCACATACGATCGGGAATAGCTGCATAAAAATCGTTAATAGCTTCACAGCCGTTTTTATGGGTCGGTAATTGCAACAATCGACTAAGTCACATTGTAAATTATTTTTTACAAGATAATCCTTTATTAGAATGTATTTGCTTCAATAAAAACATTTTTTATACATAACACTAGAATATAAAATGAAACTATAAATCTTTAGAAGAACCAGTATACTTAAAAAATATGGTTGATTTGAAAATTGCCTTAGAGGGGTCGTTAATACCTGCGTTTACCTTAAGTATTATACACATTGAAAAGGTCTACAGAAAAGTCCGCGATGGTATATGTCTATCTCTTATGGATAACCCACAATAACTTTTTTTTGTCATTTACTTTTTACGACAAATAATGGCTAATTTTCGAAGCGATTTTAACCAATACAGCATTAATCCTTAACCAATTAAATACCTTGAATACATTGTTCATTTAATATAGATCTATATGGCCCTTTACACCGTATGATTTAAGTGAATATTTTCGAAGATATTACAGATTTAAAAATTGCGGGACGTAGCGTTTGCGGCGGTACCGGCCGGCCGCCCGGGTATATATTTTATACCCGTGCGAAGCCGGGGCGGGTCGCTAGTGTATTTTATATAACGCTAAAAATGTGGTCATAAATAAGTATCGACTGAAATTGCTGTACCAACTTAGTACTGAAATTCTTTCTCTCTTAATTGGAAGACACGTACTTACTACCCTTAGGTCTTAACTCTCAGACCGTGTTGGGATTAATCTATGGATTACTAAACAATAATTGTTAAATGTATTTGAAAAAGAACTTACAATTGCTAACATAGGCACAACAAAAAGCCCAATAAGTTAACGTCGTTGAGATTGATCGCCGCAACCGAAATTTGATCAGAACATTATAACACCAAGTTGCAGATTTAACGATGTAATAGAATATTATACACAAGCGATAAATTGTAGAACCCATGTTAAATAGATGCTTACAATAAATCCAGACGATGTAATTTATCGGAGTAAAATATTCTCACACAAAAGAAATGAACAATTTTGTGTTGTTTCTTTCAGACAGTCGTAGAATGTCTGTGAATGTACTGTAGTCTAGAAAATCTTTTTAACTTTTCTTTTTATACATCGCAACAGATAATATAATTTTTCTATCTCTACTAAGGTTTAAGTATTATACGAAAGTAACTCTTTGTTACGTTTTCACGCCTAATCTACTGAAGCTGATCTTGGTGAAATTTAGAATAAGTAGAGATAGACTTAACCTTGAAAAACTTTCTAAAGCTAAAGCTACTTTTTCTCAACAAAACAAAACTTCTCCGGAAAACAGCACGGTAGATTATTGTATATCTAATCTTGTTCCAGGCTATCAAAGATAGTCATCAAGCAATTATAACTTAAAACATGATTCATATCTAAAACCACGTAAGATTCCACTTATTACCACAGAATTAAGTATTCACAGCCCTTTACCACCGTAAGAATCCAATTATAATCTTAAAACAAAAAACTACCAGCTATTAAAATGAATCCCTGAAATCTCCGATACAATAGGAGCGAGTCCCCAGAACGATTTGCATATATTATTTCCATTGTATTTTTAAGTGAGTCCGTAGCAATTTCGTAGCACGCAGTTATCGTCCCAGTTACCCTGCAGGGAAAATAAATAGTAGCGGAATTGAAGCTGACTTTTGACATGGAAAACTTGTATTCAAAACAATGATTGACAGCGGGAAAATTTAGATCATGGCCACTACTTGGCCACTACAAATGGGTGTGCTGTGAGTCGTGACTTACATTTTTACAGACACTTTATTGTTCTTGTGCAAAGGGAATAAGGGCGATTACTATTGTAAATTTTCAGTTATGAAACGGACAAAGAGTCGGATAGTTGAATATTTTAATTAATATTTCGCATATGATAAGAGACTTGTGAATAATTCGATATTAAAGTGTAAATATAGGTATTTTTTATTATGAGTTTTATTAATAACTAGCTGCGCTCCGCGGTTTCACAAGCATGGCTCCGCTCCTGTTAGTCTTAGCGTAATGATATATAGCCTTCCTCGATAAATGGGCTATCTAACACCGAAAGAATTTTTCAAATCGGACCAGTAGTTCCTGAGATTAGCGCGTTCAAACAAACAAACTCTTCAGCTTTATAATATTAGTAAAGATTAAAATATTCTAATTTTGTTTCAGAGGCTGGTAACTGTACGGAGCAAAGATCATAATGTTTTCCTTATGTCGCCGATACAAAGATGAACACGGTAAGTGGTACATTTGTACAATTAGAATATAACATAGACCTTTCAAATATTAACTTAATTTCAGATTATGAGAATTATATCAAGTTAAACTTTTATGCTGAAAAATACGCGAAAAACACTCAGAGGCATGTTCTTATAATCAATATTAAACTCGTAGGCCGTAACCGACCGAGACCGTAAATATATCTTTACTTTTCAACTTATAATGTAGAACTAGAAAGTTCAATCTTGGTAGAGAATTTATGTCAAATTAAATTTTATTATATACATTGAAATAACAATGTAAACCGAAAGTGGTACAAATAATATGAGTAACAACCTTTTGTTGTGACGTATCCTTATACGTCACAGCTGTTGCTGACAGAACGTGACAATATCTAACTGTGCTGGCCTCAGGTGCTGGCATTCAGTTATCCCTCGGCCTCTATTTTCAGTGAAATTCGAGATTGCGAGGGATCTTAATATGAATTTATAACAGAAACAAATATTATAATTAACGTTTATTATATAAAAAAATATAACATTGCACGGATTCAAAGTTCTTTTTCATTTTACAAGCCATTGTTCTTGACCTTTGTAGCCTTGACAATATGACGGGGAGAATATGCGCTGATGTTTAGCCGTGAAATCATGAAGCGGCTCTTAAGGGCCCTCCAGCGTTATCGAGGCTGAAAATATCCATGTGGAATTGTATAAAAATACTTATGAAATAATAAACAGGTCGACAATAAAGTTCACAGTTATAGAAATCGCCTTTGACGAATATGCTTTGTTGACATAACAAATCAAGAGCGTGTTGTTTAAAGTCCCTTTATTCCAGAATAACTTCTAAATGCCTATAGATTACCTATAGAATTTGATGTATGGAAATCTTCAGCTATCTGCCTCAGGCTGTTACGGAATAGTTTATATTACCTTCGGGTCTTCTGCTTTTAAATTATTATCAGCATTTTATAATACGCCTAATTATGCCTCTCTTCTGTATCATAAATTTCCTTCATAATTATCGTGAAATTTGCCAAAATTAAGTCTTGTCGTTTATCCTATTATATGAAATAAAAACGCAATGCAGAAACTGGAAAAGGTTGTCATGAAAATCGGTAGAGCCAAGCGTACAAATGATCATTAAAACCCGAGTTTTCTTCTTTTATGAGTAGCCTCAGCTATTAATATACATATTTTCCATAATATTTTCTTATAAGCTACTTGATACGACTTGAGTCGTTGTTATCTGTGCTACCAAACAGAACTAACAATACACATAAGTTGAAACTCATATCAAGTTTCATTTGGAAAGTTAGACTCGCAACTTGCGGATTGTATGGTGCATAGAACTTTCTACGTTCTCGTTAATTGAATATTGAATGCTACAAATTACAATATTATTAGAATTATGTGATTTGGGGAATAATAATAGAGACATACATAAATCTCTACCTACTGATAATACCAATTCGCGAATAACAGACAGTACAACATTTATAATGAAAAAAATTGCGATATCTATGTAACACGTATTAATGTTTCCCGGATTAATAAAATAAAATTTTAAATCCACGTTATTATCAAGCTAAATGAAGCAAAATAAGGGCTTGAGGCCCGTATCTTTTTCCAGTACTCTCCTTTTTAGTGTGTAATACATTTTTTTTTAAAGTTGTTCGATATTTTGATCAAATGACCATCGGAAAATTCCCTAAGCTTTCCATCAAGTGTAGTTAAGTCAGTAAAATATAAGGCAAATAAAATTGCGATTAAATATTTTGCAGAAATTGTGGTAAAAAAAGGAAATGTTCATATTTATTTCAAACTTCTTTAAGCGAATTTTATCATATTACATGAATATTTCAATCGTAATATTAACCCTTGTTATTTAACAAGTTTATTAAAGCAAAACTAAATACCAACACTAATTGCTATACAAAGCATTTTATCGTTTATATAGTATCACGTGTACAAAACGAGAAATAGAATATTTGAAATATTTTATAAATGTAGGTATGCGTTTATTATAGTGCTTATGACAATTTAATCAGCAGGAATATTTATCGTGCTTCGGATAGCGTAATACCTTTTTCACTACCTAGTCAAACCCGCTTGTAGTTTTTCAATTCCCTTTTTATCCCGCCGGATTAGGGAGTGAAGGTGCTTCGAGGTTTAGTGAAGATTTGTGCATTATACTATCTCTTTACAGAGTCTTCTCTTATAATATATTTAATATATTATTCAGTTGAAATTGATGCTCTAAATAGATGATGAGGACGATTATGAATCTATGTTTCATAACAATTAATAATTCCTTAATTTCTTAATATAATAATTCCCTAAATGTTTAAAATGAAATATTATGATATAGCTTGTGGTTGTCTGGATTTTATTTCATTTGTGGTAGAAACACAAAAATTGTAATTTAGTAGCGCACAGAAAACCGATCTTGCTTATAAAGGATATTGATCGGAAATTAATTTCTGGCTCATATGTAGGTACTATTTCACGTCCACAAAGAGACAATCATTTTATGGTATTCTAAGATGTATCAAAATATATGTGTACATAATAAATTCACTAGTTTGTTTATTTTTAACTAAATTAACGAATTTTGAGAACATTTTTCACTTCCTTTAGTAGAACTAAATTAAGGCTAATAGTTACATATTTCCCAAAAAGTGGTCAGTCGTCGATAAGTACCTACTTACCTGTAAGATAAAATTACGTATGTAAAGAAAGAAAGAAAGAAAATACATTTATTTGTACAATTAACATATAAATACAGTTATTATAACAATAAAATAATTAAAACATACAGTACAAAATGGATATATCCACTCAGTGCTTGTGTATGTTGGCTTTGATTCTCTCGAAAATGATGGAAGTGAATATTATATATTACTAGCGGTCCGCCCCGGCTTCGCCCGTGGTACATATGAAAAATAGATGTTGGCCGATTCTCAGACTTACCCGATATGCACAGAAAATTTCATGAGAATCGGTCCACCCGTTTCGGAGGAGTATGCAGACTAACATTGTGACACGAGAATTTTATATATAAGATGTAGTTTATCTCTTTATTTAAGTGAGATTAAAGTACCATACAGAAATATGAAATAAGTATATTATTCGTATGAGAACAATCGATGTTGTTTATCGACAAAATATCCGATTTGTGCTGTTTATTGCCTGAATTCAATAAACGACGCTTACGATCGACATCTGTTCTCAAAAGCAATTAGTGTTAATTCCAATCTTATTTATTAGAAAAGTTGTTATAGAATAAGTCATCCGTGGCAAAAACAAAGGATTTTGTGAAGTTGGGCCGCTTTGATAAAAAGGGGATGATTAAAAGATTGCTGCTAACTGGTCCAGTTATTTAACCATTAATTAATTAATATTTTATGAACAAATGCAATGTTATTTCTATATTAATTAACTATTCGTTAACATTTCAAAAGTTAAGGTGTATAATCATTTTTAGGATTTTTTTTTAAATAGATACCAACTCCACCCCGTCCACTTACATAAAACATTATTACATAAGTAAATTCAATCAAAATACCTATCTTTGTTATACAAGTTATACCTATTTATTCTATATTATGAACAAAGATGTCAGATACAAGGCATCTTTCTGAAATATAATAATAGTATAACATAAAGTAATATCTACTGAATATACCACACTTCTACGGATTCACCCAATTTCATAGATTGCGTTACCAACATAACATGACTAGCTTTTTTCAATATAGCAATTTTTGTAAATATCAGCGAGGCGAGTTATGATTTTGTATAATAAGAATTTACATAATAGTTCTAGTAGTCTCAAAGCTAGATTTTTAAATAGTTTTAAAAAGTGACTTAATTTCCTGTGGGGATTTCATAGGGGGCCCTATGTGTGGCAGAGGGCGTCCAAAATATCATGAATACATATTATATAAATTTTATTTGTATAGTTTATGTATAATTAATGAATTTCAAATTATTTGATTCAAATAAATATAATAATTAGACTTGGTCTTAATAATAAGACATTCTTAGTATGAAATATCTATTATCCGATTCACTATTATTGGTCTCTAATTATTTTGCATTTGTTATAGCCCTGTTGACCCTTGAATATAAGTTTGTTCGAATATCACATTCGACCCTACATTATAATGAAAAGAGGCACAACCCAGGAGTAACTCGATTCTCTTTAGGGTTGCCAACATTCCGACTTATGTCATTCCTTGAGAAACCAAAAATATTAGTATTCATATTAGGTATCTCTTGAGGAGTATTTATTATGATAACATCGCCTTTAAAATATGGTTAACCAAGAATTAACTGATTAATGATGTTCATAAACTTTTGTGTAACACCCCTGTAAAAATCTCGTGTGAAACAGACCTTTTCCATGTGTTACCTTTTGTATAACCTGTATCAAGTAAGCTTTGAAGAACTAACTGAATGGGCCTTTATGCTATGGACTGACGCTTTTGAGTCGAAGTCCGATATCTTACAAACATTATTGATCTATTAACTATAGAACGAGCTTATAAATATATATGATTGTTACTTGTGTAACATACTAAGAAATGAAGAAGAAAATTCACATTTATGTTAAGTAGGTACTAATTTACGCCTCTGAAAATGCTATTAGGCGGTGGTAACGCTTACCATCAGGCGACTCACCGTCTCCTTTGCCGACTATGACATAAAAAAGCAATTTCATAGTATTTATTTGATTTTGATTTGATTATTTCCATGTGACAACCTTCGCGTAAAACTATGTTAGACTTTAATTTCAATTATACCAACGTTATGTACTGTTCCAGTTGACCTAACGAAGCAAAATGATACTGTATTTTATCAGCCGTGAAAACGTTACACACAGGCTGAAAGATAAATTAACAGTTCATATCTCTGTCTTAACTAATATAATATTTGAATCAATTGGGTAAAATGTTTGAACAATAATTTCCAAATTAAATGTTAAAAAATTAATTACAAAACTGCCATTCCTGTTTTTTGTCGTCGCGGTCGTTTCAATAATTTTTGTCCGTATTAAAAGTTATTTAATCATGAATGCTAACCCTGTACAGTTGTGAAGTTCCCTCAGAGGGCCACCGGAGTGGGTTTAATAGCGGTTTTTAGCACTCGTGAGGACATGCGAGGTAATAACTTTTTATGAATTTGTGTGTTCTAGGGAAAATTTTACCAAGTTGACGGAACGGCGAAAATCAGGTGGAATTTCATGTTGAAACAAGCAGTTTTTGATAAAATTAAGGAGGATTAAATAGCAAGGCATTTCGCTGTAGCCATAAAAATGAGTAGGTTTAATATCTTCATAAACTTAAACTTACTTAAAATACTGTTTTATTTAGATTTAAAACCACCAACACTAATCTATAGAAACAAACATTACGAGAAAAGTTTATTTAAAAATAAGCAACATAAAAATAAACGTTCGCACTGCTATCATTTCATTTTAAATTGCCATATCATTCACATGAAGCTGAGCATGAAACGTTAGTGAAACCTCCATGAGCATTAGTAATAGTATCTAGCCACTTTAAACTAAGTGCTATGAAACTAAACATCCAATCAGCTGTGTAGCAAATGATATCAGGGGAAGGTGTGCGAGGGGCGCGGGCAGTGGCCATTCATAAAACTGAAGCCGATCGATATGGGGTGTCTCAACCGACTCCTGAAGCCGACATCTTCGCCTGTCTCCTCACCATCGCTGGCTCAACTCACTTACTCCCGCCAAGACGCTAGTCATAAAGGGCAATGAATGAGGAAGTTTATTGAGCGGACTTTGTACACTCCGAATATTTTGGGCGTCGGACCTACATAGAAATAGTTATTTGGAAAACCAATGTTGGATTTGTTGCTCGTAT
>CAJQZM010044070.1:0-11994 GCA_907164665.1 Colias nastes
GCCATTCAAAAGTATGGGATCGACCTTGGTTGAAGAAAAAGGAGATTAATGTTACATGTCATACTGATAGTGAATTGTCGAGACAGAAGAGAGACATCTTTGGTGGTGAAATAGAACAAGACCCTAATGATCCACAATTTTTAAATTTGGCTCAGGAATCATTAAATAAGTACTTTGTATCATCAGGAGCGTCTCAACAATATGAAAAAATACGAATAAAGAGAGTCACAACTCAAATTGTAGCTGGTTCATTGACAAGAATTGATTTCGTTGCAACTGGGCATGGGAATGTCATCTCGTGTCATTCAGAAATATGGGAACAAACGTGGACGGGAATAAGAGAAATAACTCAGGTTAAATGCCAAACTTTTGAGAGAAAATCTAGAACTAGGAGAACTTTAAGGGGTGGTAAGACTGAAGAAAATCCAAATGACCCTCGATTTGTAAATTTAGCCAAAGAGTCGTTACGAAAATATCAAATGTTAAAGAAAAGCAGATCAAAACACGAAGTTATATCAGTGAAAAAAGTTAATAAACAAGTTGCGTCTGGAATAATTTATAAAATAGATTACATTGCTTTAAGAAAATCATGCCCTAACAAAAAAAAAATGTGTCGAAAACCAGAAGGTGCGAAACTTTATTGCCATACTAAAATATGGGAACGGCCTTGGTTAAATAATAAAGAAATCGCTGTTGATTGTTATGAAAATGATGAAAATGATGATAGCGAAGAAAATGGTAGAAAAAAGCGACATATTACAGAAAACATGTCTAAAATGGGAGATCCGAACGATGAAAATAATAACATATTGTTGGAGGCAGAGAAAATGCTCTCTAAAAGTATTCGACAGAAAAGACAAGTAGAAGAGGAATATATCGATGAAGATACTAAGTATTACTATGCAGACCGAGCTATACAACAGATAAATGAAAATTCAGATACAAACAATCTACAGAAAATGATCACGATTCATTCATTTCAAAGTGGAACGATAATGGATGTAAATATGGTAAGAATGTATATAGAAACAGCTTATACATTTTGTTTGCGTAATCAAGATGAAACAGAATTGACTCAATGCGAAGAATTACCTGGCATGTACCATAAGATATGTCTTGCTCGCATTTGGCCTTCTCCAGACGATGAGCTTGTTATTCAACAAATACATGTCGTATGTAATGATGAAAAAGAATTTGAGACTGTTACCGGTATATCTGCCAGATCATTCATTGACGCTTCAATCAAAGAGCTGGAAGCTTCACCTAAAATTAAAACTAAAATTGTCAGTCTAGGAGAACCTAATGTAATACCTAGTCTTGATTCTAGAGAGCCAACAAAAGTTAATTTTATGTTAGGATTTACTAATTGTTCGAAAGACGTTGATTTGAAACAATATCCTAATTGTGACATTGACACCACAAGGCCATATAAAACGTGTACATCTCACATATGGTTGGTACCAAATAGTAACAAAATTAAGAAACTGAATGTTCATTGCATGTTTCCCAATGTCATGAGGAAAAAACGATCTGTGTCAATGAACCCAACAAATGCAACATCAGATGAAATAACCATACAAAATTTAGTCCAGGAATCTTTAGAAAAACTTGAAATGAGTTCTATACATAATTATAAACAGCGAGTATTACAAATAAATAGTTATTCCTCGAAGATAACAAGTGGTCGAGTTACAACAATTGATTTTGATGTTGGATATACGTCTTGTTTAAAATTTGAATGGGTTGATAATATTACAAATTGCGCCTTTCTTGAGCATTTGCCTCGAAGGCATTGCATTTCCTCTATATGGGAGCGATTATGGCTAGATAACGGTAAACAGATCGATGTTAACTGTCAAGATGATGAAACTCCTATTGAAGCTCACGTTGAATTTGAAAATCCAGAACATGCAATGCAACTAGCGAAGCAGGCTTTGAAACATATCGAAGCAAAGTACCCGAATCCTCTTCGTCAAAAGGTTGTTAGAATATTTTCAATGGAAAAGCAAGCAATTGCTGGTGTACACTATCGTATGAAAATTGAAGTTGCAAATACTAATTGCCCCGCATTGAGTATGAATGATACCTGCGAAGTAGTATCAAATATGGGTCTAAATAAATTTTGTAGAGTTAATGTTTGGATAAGACCCTGGACAGAACATCCTCCCAACTACCGTGTGTCCTGTGATTTCCAGGACGGAGCGACCACGGAGTTGTATCGACACATACAAGCAGAACGCCTTTTCTATGATTTCATAACTACGTATAGACCGGATTACATCAACGATCACGACGAAATGCTGAAGCGATTTGAAATTTTTAAAGATAATGTGAGGAGAATTCACGAATTAAATATCCGCGAACAAGGGACAGCTAGATATGCTGTGACTAAATTCGCAGACCTGTCATATGAAGAATTTGCCAAAAAATATTTGGGCTTAAAACTTGGTCTCAGAGATCCAAACCAGATACCTTTTAGAAAGGCAGATATTCCTGATGTTAAACTCCCTGACAAATTCGACTGGAGGGATCATGGCGCTGTAACGGAAGTGAAAAATCAAGGATCTTGCGGAAGCTGTTGGGCTTTTAGCGTGACAGGTAATTATAATTTTATTACCATACGTATAATTGTTTTGGTTTAAATTTCTTTAAAGCCACGTCTGTAGTTTTTTTTACACTTTAATATGATTAATATGAATATGAAATTTATAAGTCTAAGAGAATGTTTCTCTGAAATAAGTATAACAATAATGCTAGTGACAGCTTTGATGTTACTTTTAATATGAAAAAGCAAATCTAGGATGAATTAGTATGACTAGAATATTTAGATATAACGGCAACGCAGTTTGAAATGGATGGAACGATGGCAGATTTTGAAGGGGCTTAACGATTGAACTGAAGTCAAATTAAATTAATTTTTTAGTCTTATTTTTTTAATTTTCAAATATTTTTATCAGGTAACATCGAGGGTCAATGGAAGATTCAAACGGGCGAGCTTGTGTCGCTGTCGGAGCAAGAATTAGTCGACTGTGACAAACTGGACGAGGGCTGCAATGGAGGCCTACCTGATAATGCGTATAGGTAAGACATTATACTGAACTATTATTGATAGTAATTTGTTCATTTAAATATACACTTCGTTAGCTATAATGATTAAAAAAGAGCGTGTGTGTCGAGCATACGTGTAAGAAGTGAAACTTCTTTGGCAAGATTCAAAGATAACAAAATCGTCACCTTACTCCATGACGTGAGTATTGCCATGACGCGACCTTGAAATTATATTCTCAACGAGTCTTAAGAAAAAGTCAAGTTCTTTTCGTGGAAAAATAATTGACCGTGTTTTATTCGCCTATCCAAAACAATGGTTCTCTTAATTATTCATAAACATGCGTTATATTGTTTACTCTTAGCTATCTCATGGTCTTAAAGTGACTGCTTTGATTTTTCTATCCAGCAATTTATGTAATGTCTTTGCTTTACTTGTTTAATTTCTCCTTAGAAAATTAGTTTAGTTGAAAATGAAAGTCTCCAAAATTTATTTTCTTGTTATCGGCTCAATGTGTTTATAATATTTTTTGCTAACCTTTCACACACGATAATGTTTAGCCAAATAAAAACCTAAATAATTTGAGCAAAAGTTTTATATGCGAAATTATGTATAGTCGTGTTAGCAGTAAAATGTAGGTCATGGCAACAGATTCAGAACGAACAAATAAACACATTTGTTCGCCTTTTCATATCCAGAAAGGGCATGTTTTGACCAAGTTACGTACGGAAATAACTAATGTAAACTTTATGAAAGTAAGAATTAAATAAAGTTATTATTGTTTGCATACTGCATTATCTTCACAATAAATAAAACATTTAATATGAACCCATTTCAATTTTATTACTTTGAAGGCGGTTTAATTTTGTTTAAAATTGTTTGGCCAAAATCAAGTATTTTTATATTCATACATGCTCCGCTCATTTGTTGAACCTGTATTACTGGAAAGTTTCATCCAAATCCGTCCAGTACTTTTTCGTGTAAGAGTAACCAACATCCATCCTCTAATTATAACTCCTCTAATAATAACTTTCGTTTTTATAATATTAGTGGGATTGGAAAGAGCAAAATAATAAGGTATTTATATAATTTGTTATCAAAGTATTTATTTACTGTTCGGCCAAATTATTTAGCAAACTATAATTATTAAATTTGGCGATTATAACCAGTGTTTTGCGGTTAGCAGTTAACACGTCATCAGCTGATATTCAGTTATCTATATTGAACTTAAAAGTTGTCCTGTTTACACGACTTTGAAATTATTAGTTTACAATTTATTTAGGTCGAGGCTACAACTTCTACGTTGCGTATTCTTTGTCATAGATTATCTATACATTATTAGGAGACATATCATTTTATCTGAAATTTGTTATGCCTGTATGCAATTTTTAGATGTCTTTTTTCCATTCGCACATTTTGATGTTGCATACAGATGAGGTTATTATATCTTTGAAATGAACATGATTCACTAAATAGTAAATGGTAGACTCACACACATACTGCCTACACCCATAAAGGATGGGGTCACTAACAAGTTTCAATCAATTTTGAACTCACACAATATAAAGAAACAGTTATAGCATTAATACATAAGTACTTAATTTAGGACAGTACCTATACAAACAGTCTCATAGAGAAAAAAATTATTTAGCGACGACTCGCCACTAATGAATATTTTGTATTCCATAATTTTATCAATACTTTCGTCTGATTTTAACAATCGCAAAAGTATTCGTTAATTGATTTTATGACATCTGCATGGTAATATATCGGGATTATAGTCAGATTCGTTCTCAGTCTATAATATGTCTTCCACACCATGACAGGATGTGCCAAATATGAGTTTATAATTTTTTCAGAGCAATCGAGCAGCTAGGTGGCCTGGAGACGGAAACCGACTACCCATACGAAGGAGTGGATGACAAGTGCGCTTACAACAAGACCCTATCTAAGGTCCACATTCGCAGTGCGCTCAATATCTCTTCCAATGAAACAGAGATGGCTAAGTGGCTGGTGCAGAACGGACCTATTTCTATTGGTAAGACTTTTTAGTCATGTAGTTTAGTATGTGTTCTTTTGTGTACCTTTTTCAGGCCATTCGGATATTGCCAGGCAATTTAGAATAGTATTATTTACACTAGCGCCGCAATTGGCTTGCCCCAAGAGGTTGAACCTAGCAATATGTGTAAAATTGAGTTATGTAGATTTTCATCCCGCTTCACTATGATTTATTAGTTTTCTAATCTATAGCATTTGAAATAGTTTTAATGAGCTATTATAATGTAAAAAGTTAGAAGTGTTCATTAGTATTATCAGACGTTTAAAAACCCATTATACTATAATTAACGTTACTAATTTCTATTACCGTAACGGTCACAGATAATTCATAATTTTTTCTTTTATTACTTCATTACCCATAATTTACTTTTTTTAACTTTACAGCGTTACATTTCAATTATTTTTACACATTGGCGATTTGAAGCTAATTTTAAATTACGATTATTGAATTATTCGCTAATAATGTTTCAATGTTAACAATTATTGCCACTTTAGCGATAAGCGCCTCGTGTAATACGATTAACGATGCTTGGAATCTTTTAAATGTGTTTTTGTTTCACGTCAGGATAATGAACTGTTAGATACCTATACTATATTTCTTTTCAAGCGATAATGTGTAAAACATAGAGAAATTGAGAAAATAAATAAGTTCACTTCACATTTTTTCTAGTTTTTTTTTAACTACATATATGATTTTATTATTAGTAGAGATTTTTTCGCTTTAACTATGAATGATTAAATCATCGTAACATCGTAAACTACGAAATGCAAATGATACATTCTGTATTTATATTTACATTACATATACATATTATTATGTATAAAGATATTCCTTTACCTTATGAATAACTGATAACACGTACATTCGTATTACTTAAATAATAATTATATGTACATATGTTTTGCAAAACAATGAGATCATGGCCATACAATTGACTTATTAGGGTTTAGTTAGTCTTTATTTTAAATTTGTACTTTAGAATATACTGCGTATATTATATTGTATTCTGTTAAGTATTTTGCTGGCGGAAATAAATGAGCTGGAGAAAAAATATATGGTTGTGAATTTGTCTTAATAATGTTCAGAATTAGAGTAGATGGTTTATCTTTATAACAAAACATACAGAATTGATATAACTTCTGCCTATTGATAAACTGTGGGTAATTTGATGAGTATTTAGATCAGACGTAGAAAACAGGGAAAAAACCCCTGCGTAAAATGCAAATATGACGTCAACATAATGCAACATTTTATAGAATTCTTAAGAATTAGTGAAGTAAAACAAGAATTTTTACAACAAGAATTTTATTTTTACACAATAACTGTAATATATTATATTTTTACTGTAATATATTTGTATTTAACCAAAATTATTCATTGTGTAGGAGTAGCTTTTTGCATATTTGCTTGTGTGCTCTACCCTTTAAATTGTGTATCCCTTATTACTTCTCTTTCAAGGGTTTGAATTATTTTGAACATTTTAATGCCAATATTTATGTAGATTGCGTTTCAACACTAACACAGATATATAGGTTTTAAGTACAAGTTAAATATAATGTGCATATTTCTTACATTTAAAATATTCAGATATATCGACTGATTTTAACCACAACCATCCTATAATTTTAATATACTTTTTAAATTTAAAGGAATCAACGCGAACGCGATGCAGTTCTATGTGGGCGGAGTGTCTCATCCTTGGCGGATGCTGTGCAACCCCAATAACTTGGACCACGGAGTTCTTATAGTGGGATATGGTGCTAAAGGTAATAACATAACTTTCACCGTTTTTATTTAAATAAAAGTTATGATAGGAATTTTACGTTTTAGGGTTTTTAGCATTTGAAGATTTGTTTGTATTTTATACCCAAGGTTGAAGGTAGAAGTAGATAGAAGACTTTAAAAAAGTTTGTGCTTATTTGATAATGATTAGTATGGAAACAGTTTATTTTAAAATTTGCGTTGCGCTTTGTTTATAAATATTCCACGATTCGAAGTTGTGCATGGACATTTGCTTATTCCATACTTGTTTGCAAAATAAATTTATTTCTCAATAAAAAAAATTAAGCCTGTTCAATGGAAACATTATTTTTCAGCCTCAACTAATGCATACCTTTCTATTTTACAGACTACCCGCTATTCCACAAACATCTGCCGTACTGGGTCATAAAGAACTCGTGGGGCAAGGAGTGGGGCGAACAGGGCTACTACCGCGTGTATCGTGGGGACGGGACCTGTGGGGTCAATCTGATGGCTAGTAGCGCGGTCGTGTAGGATCTTGGGCCATGGGGCTAGGGGCTAATTGGAACTTAACTGGTGGTTTAATTGTTAGCACTTATTGTTTTGTCATTGTTAATGTTTTTGTGAATGTCGCAATTTATGTACCGTTCAAAGTCGTTAAAGGTTTCATGTCAGACGAAATGATTCCATCATTACAGAAGAAAAGTTCGACTCAACTCGACATCTTTTCAGAAATATCATAATTATCCACTTTCAATTTCATTTCATGCTAAAAACTAATTACGAATATGATTAAAGTATAGTATTTTATAGCCATTGGTAACCATGGCAACGTTAAATTTACCACATACGTTGAATACACTGTTAAGTTCCAGTTACCCCCTATATTTAAAACATAGACTTTTAGACCACGTTAAAAATAAAGATGCTGCAGATATTATAATTAATAAGAATATGATTTATACTTAACCTAGATAATAATATAATTAACCAACACGCACTAATATATACACAACACTTTACTTTAAATAACATTTTATGATGTGAAATTTCATCACTTCGAATTTGCAATATATTTTATAATACATACTTTAAAAATACATGAAATTCTTACTAGTCATGATCTTTGGTGAATTTTGACAAAAGTTAATATCTCATCGAATAATATTTTTCAATACTTTGTGATTGTCTTTATCATTTTATATTGGATTTACTGGCATAATAAAAAAAAATGTGTTAAAAGAGACCAAGAACAGAAGCTAATATTATGTAGTAACTAATAATATCATCGTCCAAAAAAATCACCGTATAACTTTTTAACCAGCTTTAATGTGCATTATATTATATTTTGTTTATAATTACATGTGTGTATATATTACTTTTAATAATTAAATATTATATGTAGGTATATCTATGACTTGTGTACATGATAAGCTTATGAATTACATTAATATAATTAAGAGTTTTCTTTACACTAAAAGATCACGAAAGAATTATCTTGCTCTAGCTCTATGTTCGTTTGATGTAAATGCACCGTTATACGAATCTATATTATCAAACTTCTTCATACAAAAGTCGTCTGTATTACTAAGGAATTAGGTTTGAAGTCGAATGAAGTGACATTTTGAAAAATAATACGTTATTTTATGTATCCTTCGCACTAATTACGAGAAATAAAGCATCATATTGAGAAACAAGTCATTTTTACTTAATTTAACTATATCTTACTACCAGTGCCTTATGAAAATATTATGCATAAGCGATATTTTTAGGTTATTCTTTGAGATTCTCATGAGATTTTGAGGTGTTATACATAAATTTTGTATAAGCAGACAATAATTATTATTTGTAAGGGAATGTATTAAAAAATGTGTTTTTCTAGTTCCTGAATTCATCATTATATGGACGTAATAAATTATAATTTGTCTATTTTCATTTGTGTGACTAGATGGCGCTTCTAGGAATTTTCCATGACAATCTATAAATAATTTAAAAATATTGGCTAAATTGAAATTGTAATGTTTGTTCTAGGTTTGTTCACTTGTTATTGATTACGTCTTCATTCGTTTTTATGTTCATAACTTTTTGTTTTTTTTTTTCTAATTTATGATGTCTTTTTGAATTTTAAGTCTTCCGCCTAATTTGACCATACCAAAAAGATTTGATGATTCAAGAATTCTATTAAATTGTTAATTATGTTATACTTTAAAGAATCTCTAAAGTAAATACTCTTATGCAATGGCTACAAGAATACGTGTTAACGTCTTATGCATAATAATAAATTGTTAAACTATGAATATTTATAAAGTATATATAATATAATAATTAAGGAAACTATGTATTTGTACTTTTTGAGGTTGTATTAAATAAATATTATATCACAAGCTATTTTGTTTTATTTTATAGCAACCCTTTGAATATTTATTTACCTACCCACAATTTGTTTTATAAAGGAAGTTAAATTGTTTCATTCTACCGTGTGTAGGTAATGTGTATTTCGCAATGAAACATACCTTCATTTAATGAATCAGTAGTGTATCATCGCGATACGAATATTGGAATAACTATGAGAGGAGTAACCGGTGAAAGATATCATATCACTCCATCCATCGATATCTATCGTACTCGTACAATTAAAATGAGAGTCTTTAACCAATTCTACTCTGACAAATACTTCCATAATTCGCCTAAACGCATTTCACTATTAAAACGGCACGAGTCACGACCCAATTCCATTACTGCGATGATAAAATATATCGCAGTATGTTTACAGCAGAATAAATCGATCCTTTCATAATACATTCATGAATTAATGCAATAAGGAATCTACGATGTATTACCAACTCTGCGGCAGTTAACTCAATAAGCGTGCGTTCGTAATTCAATAGGATGCCTACTGAGACGCTCGCTGCATCGCTAGTGCAACTATTGTGTAGTGGAACGGGCTGGTTCGCTTCAACGATCAACATTTTTATGCTTAAATTGCACGTTCTGTTCACTATTTTATTGGCTTTTTTTGGAAAGATCACAGAGTCCTAATAGCTTCCTAATTGTTACTCTTAGGATAGGTAGTAGCGGGTTAATAACTCAACTCTACTTTAAGGAATATTTTGAAGTAGAACTAGACAAGTCTCATAATGTTTTAACATGGTTTTAGCAAAAATAATAGGCGGTAATGATGTAGGTACCTTCGACAACGAAATAATAGGTAGGTACCTACCAAGTTCTCGTAAGTTCTATCCTGTTAACCATTTATTTCCTACATTAGAATTGGCAAAGAGAATATCGACAATGTCCAGTAATGAATCAAGCGCCTTTATTAGTTTGTGTTGTTACGAATGTATTCAGAATTGTTAGGGTAAGTTAACAGGAGAGCAAGTCGAGCGTGTAGCACCGCCCTAGACATAGGTATTGTCAAGTCGAGGTCGCGAAAGTGGGCCGTCGAATGTTCTCACGGAATGAGGTTACAGATGCATACATAAAATATACGGAAAACCTATTATTCATGACACTAGCTTACAGTTTTGATCTCTGTTGTTATTCTTAAATAGCTAAAACACGTCTTATTGGCGCTCAATTCGTGTAGACGGTAACCGCAGTTACAGAGTTTCAGTGAATAAAATGCCGCTGGTAGGTAAATTTAGGCACATCAGGGCAGCCGGCAGTGTCAAATGAGAGTCATAATTATTGATAGGAGAGTATGTTTTGTAGAGGTGAAACACGAACAATAAAGATTGTTCGTGTGTTCCTTACAAACCGAAATTCTTCAAAAAGTTGCAGAATTCACTTGTCTAATAGATTAGGGACGTAACTAGGTAGATAATTAATTCTTTTATTTTGTTGTGTAATAACAACATTAATTAATAATAATCTTGCAAAACTTTAAGGGCGCTTGTGCACTACAAGGAATTTTACTGTCCGGCATTCCGATTTTTTACGGTCCGGTTTGGCATGAAATAACCGATGAATTGGCTTGTGCACCTGTCCGTCTTTACTCGGATCAGTGCGGTACAGTTCAAGGAAGTTTGGCGGTATAATGCTATCATAAATGATTGTTTTTGCATTTTACAAGAAACGAGTAAAAAATATAGAAGGTGAAACATTACATTACTTCGTTATAATAAAAAGTAAAGTTCCGTAAGAGATTTAAAATGCGTGTTTCACTTATTTATTTTAATCGGTGACGAGGAGCTAAAGCTATTCCCACTTGAACTTTAACTTACCAACACTTACTTAGATAATAATTATAGGTCAATGCTTGGTCAATGTATATAAAATAACAATACCGACTTCTCAAATCTCATTGCAAACTAAAAGAAAGTAAAACAAGAGCTTGCTTTCAATTGGCATATGCAGTAAAAAGATAAAGTAAAATCCAAGCAAGTGGGCATTCGAAAACAATTATACCTACAGCGACTCGTAGACAAAAAAAACCATCCGGAATAGGGAAAAGTAAAATGTCGGACAGTAAAATTACGTATAGTGCACAAGCTAGTATTTAGATTAATGGCGTGCCATACCGGACCGTAAAAAATCGGAATGCCGGACCGTAAAATTCCTTGTAGTGGACAAACGCCCTAAAAGTAGCTTAATACGTATGACACAACAACGCAATAGAAGCTTCGGATAATTCGTTAGAGCAAAATGTTATAGGAAATGTACGCCTCATTTCCTAAGTACGAATTCAATCAGGTTAATTAATACCAGGAACCTACGTGATTAGTAATATACCTAGTTAAAATGCAATAAACGGAGTATAATCCCGTTAACCCGCGCTAAGAGGTATTTGATTAACCCTCCAACGATTCGATCTAAGTATTTGATCCCAATGTTTTCTCTTTTAAATTCGACGGACCAAATAGTTAGGTGAGGTGAAATCCAAGATAAGCCAGTAGAAATCGACACTAAAAAACCCTAAATTCGCAAAGCACGATGTAGTGCTGCATTTTTGGTATTTTTTTTTTTGAACATTTTTTCTTTCTTTATTATTAAATGGTATGTTGTTTGGATCAGTTAGGGTGATGTAAATCCCAATTTGCAACTTCGAAAAAGTTGTACTCGCTGCGCACCGCGTGATAAACTGCGAAAATTTGGGACATTTTTCACTTTTTGCTCTAAAAGTCATAAAGTATGCGTTTCCGACAAGTAA